>PVIU01013354.1:0-56479 GCA_004026605.1 Ondatra zibethicus | reverse complement strand
TGAGAGAGAGAGAGAGAGAGAGAGAGAGAGAGAGAGAGAGAGAGAGTTGAGCATTATCCCAGGTATCAAACAGAGGATTATCTCAATATGGCTCAGCAGATAAAAGTGCTTGCTGCCAAGCGTGATGACTTGAGCTCAATTCCCAAGACCCACAAGGTGAAAGGAGAGAGCTGAGTACGGCAGCTGTCCTTTGGTCTCCACACATGGGCCATGGCATGTTCACATTCAACAAAATAAATGTAATTTTGTTAAAGCCTAAAAGTTAACTCTCTGGCATTTTACAGAAAAAAGGCTGCTGAAGTCTTGTGGTCTCCAGCTGTCCTGGTGGTCCACAGGTGTCCCCGGGTGACTGGCTAAACTGGTGCCAGCCAAGTCACCAGATAAGGATGGTTCGTGATAAAGAGGTGGGCAGGCGGCAGCTCTTTTCTTCCTTCCTCTGGATAACGATAAGACGGATCATTGCCGGGTGTCCCAAAACCACTAAGGGACAGGACACACATGCAATGTGGCGGGGAAGAAACAGGAGAAGAGGCTAAATTTCTGAAGATGCTCGCTGCCCCCCGGCCCCATGCTGCAGTGCCCTATCTCCAGATTTAGGTTTCTACTTTCCCGATCCTGAAGTTGAACTTGTCCTCGTAGATCTTAATCTCTCATGTTTGGGTTTTTATCTATGTGTAAGATTGCCAGGGTTCAGACAGGCAAAAGGAGCTGCCTGGGCAGTGCGCAGAGGCTGGTTATGTCCAGCTCTAAGCACAACCTCCTAATTTATGATCCTACCAAGGTGAAACAGCAGGATCTTAGCATTTGGGGCCCTGCTTGAATAGGTAAAATGTCTGTGACCAAAGGACAATGGGCACTGTGGGTGACTGGAGTCCCCTCCCAATAGTTAGTGCCTCTTCTCACTAGCAGACCCAGCACTGCAGAATGAGGCTTGAAGCAGGTCATGGAGTCCTGTGTCCATTTTGTTGACAGTTTCACCTGGAGTCCACTGAGGGGCGTTCAGGAGTCCACATCTGTAGCACGAATAATAAAAACCCAGAGACAGATATTGGGGTTCAAGTTGAAGATCAGAAAAGCAAAGCAGCAGCCACTAGAGAGCTCTCACCTTAAGAAATCTTCAGACTGGAAAGAGAACGAGTTCCTGTCTCATCCCATTTTATATTCCTCTCTAGTGCTGAGATTAAAGGTGTGCACCACCACCGCCCAGCCTCTATGGCTTGCTAGTGTGTCTGCTGGGATTAAAAGTGTGTGCCACCACTGCCTGGCTTGTATGGCTGGCTAGTGTGGCTAGCTTTAAACTCTGATCTTCAAGCAAGCTTTATTTATTAAAACACAAATAAAATATTACTATACACATCTAACTAGCTGCCGGGTGGCAAAGCTTCCTTCCATTGAACACATTGTCATTGACACCGTTCTATGCCAGAGGTGGACAAGCCATCTCTGTGAGGGAATGGGCAGTTTAGAGGTAGATTTCTGAGGTCCTTTGGTCTGTGTCTCAACTGCTGAAATCTGGTGAGAGAGCAGATCAAATAATGTTTCAATGATTGGATGTTCCAACACAGCTTTATGGATGAGAACAGACGGTGGGCCGGATTTCTTAATGGATCATAGTTTGCTACCACTTTGAATAAATACATCATGATTCACTTCTTGGCACTGCACATATCTTCAATGATTAAGATGCTGACTAAAGACAGGACCAATATGCTCTCTTAGGGAAAAAAAAATCACAAATGGTGACTCTTGGTATATTTTAAGTCAGAATCACATAGAATAAGTCTTAGGCTATTTGGAAGAGGAAGGCTAGCCCTTCCTTATGACCTAGTTATAGATTTCCATAAAGTCAAGTCTCCAGGGCTTGGAGATTTGACTCAGTGGTTAAGTACAATTGCTCACAGCTGCCTGTAACTCCAGCTCCAGGGGGTTCTGTTTCCTCTTTTGGCCTCCACAGGCAACTGCACTCATGTGCACATACTCCACACAGACACACATGTACACACAGACACACATGTACACACATAATTAAAAAAATAAACAGAATAAAATCTTAGTCTCTGTCTGCATTGTGCAACCTTTATAGGCAAATACTCATGGTAAAACAGGCGCGAGAGTTCCCATAACCAGTTCTGGAAGCTCCTTAGTGTCCCTTTGCTTCACTCTGTCAGAGCGTGGGTCACACCCCCCCACAAGAGAAAGGCAGGCAGAACAACACTCCCAAGCTGGACCCAGTGCTTTCTGCTCTGCATGGTGAAATTATACATACATACTGACCATCGGCTGGTCATAGACTCAGGGAAAGAGGCAGGAAGATGACAGGTGAAGGGTGGATTTCTGAATTCCCTCATGCATCTGAGTGAAGCCAAACGCCTCGAGAGCTTCCACAAAGTCAATAAAAAGCCCTTTCTTTTTTATTTTTTTGCATGTGATATTCATGTGGTGTGCCTGCACGTGTATATGTGTGCTTGCATGTGTGTGGGTGCTTGTGTGTAAAAGTTATGGGTGCATATGTGTATATGTGCATGTGGAGGTCAGAGGTTGACATCAAGGGTCTTCTTCCATTGCTCTCTACCTTATTCGTTGAGTCAGGGCTTCTCATTTGAACCTAGAACAGATTAGTCTACCTAGCCTGCTTGCTCCATGGGTCCCCTGTCCCTGGCTCCCAGCACCGGGGCTACAGGTGGGCCACCATTCCCACCCAGCATTTCTATGGGTGCTGATGATCTGAACTTCAATCTTCATGCTAGTGTGTCATACCCTTACTCACTGAGCCATCTCTCCAGTCCTGGAGACACATTTCTTATATCACCAGACTCATAAGCTTGTTGCTAACTTCTCCAATCAAAGTGATTCCTGAACGGAAGAAACTACCACAACAACCATTGCTGGCCCATGGACACTGTCTTAACTAGGGTTTCTATTGCCATGAAGAGACACCATGACCATGGCAGCTAAGGGGAAGCATTTAACTGGGTGGTTTGCAGTGCAGAGATTTAGTTCATTATCATCATGGTGGGAAGCAAGGCAGCACACAAACACACATGGATCTGGAGAAGGAGCCGAGAGTTCTTACATCTTGACCCACAGGTAACAGGAAATGAACTGATACACTTGGCATGGCTTGAGCATATATGAGACCTAAAAGCTCACCCCAACATACTTTTTTCAAGAAGGCCATACCTACTCCAACAAAGCCACACCTCCTAATAGTGCCGCTCCCCATCAACTTATGAGGGCCAATTACATTCAAACCAGCACACACACACACACACACACACACACGTTTATGCCTACCCCACCCCCACTCATTCCCCAACAGTCCTGGAAGGCCAAGTGTTTACCTCCACGTACTTATTACTGTTCAGAGAACTTGTCAGGAATAAGAATCGAGAATAACAGCTTCAATTTTGCGAGTTGTCAGCCTATGGCTTCCCATGCTCACCTCCTAATTCTTATTGCACACAGTTAGAGCTATGGACTAAGAAAGGAGGCCCACATGGGGTAAGAGCTGGCTTTCAATATGGTCTATTGCTCCAGAGCTCTGGCAGTGTGTAGGTAAGGGTGGAAACTTTTGAAAGACTGGGAAATCGCAAAACCAAGTCACCCCTCCGGTGAAATATAAAAGGCAACCTGAGTTTTGCCCTCTGGCCTTGTCACAGCGGGGCCTCCCAAGCAAAGTGGGCCCAATGATGGGTGTTGGGAATCCAAACTCTGGTCCCTAAGATTGCAAAGCAAGCATCCTTACCCACTGAGTCATCTCTCCAACCCTGAAAATTATTTTTCCATGAGGACGCTATTCATGTCAGTATGCCACAGGATATATCATTATCTTTTTTGCTATTATATATATGCGAGCACCCTTGCATGTGCGCACCTGATGCATGCACGCACACACGTCTGTCTGTCTGTCTGTACATATGTATATATTGCATTACGGTGTGTGTGGACCCCTACTGAGCTACACCCTATATATCCTGTTGTTTCTTGGTAAACACTTGACCAGTGTTTCCTTTTAATTTTGCTTAGGGTAAATATGAACACAAAACTTGACACGTAAAAGCTCTTTAGAGTCTGTGATGGTTTTATGGTGCACACAGGTATCCTGGCGTTGAAAGACTTGAGAGTGGCTGACTTGGGGACAAAGCCCTGCCTCTTTTCTGGGGATGTGACAGAATAAGATGATTTCCTGTAGAGTGAGGACAAATTTGTGGTTGAGGGTGCAGACTGTGGCCTGGGGGTGTGGCTTAGTTGGTAAAGGACATTATCCCTTAAGTCCCGGGGCTAAATCCCCATTACCACATTAACCAGGCATGGTGGTACACGCCTGTAACCCCAGTGCTCAGGAGGTGGAGGCCGGAGGATCAGTAGTTCAAGGTTGGGCTGGCTGCATAGCTCAGTGGATAAAGGCATTTGCTGCTGAGCTGGAAAATGTGGAGCCTCGGGATCCACATGGTGGCAGGAAAAAATGGGCTCTTGCGGGTTGCTGTCTGACCTCCATATGTGTACCATGGCATGTGTGTACCCCTCCAATTAAATAAATGTATTGGAAGTTTAAAATAAATCTCAAAGTTCAAGCTCATCTTCAGTCTTATAGCGTGTTTGAGGTTCGCCTAGGACATGGCACGCTGTCACAGACAAATGCCCATAAAAATGGCGATGATAAGATCCATCTTTTCAGAGGAATTGTAAAGGAGTACAAGGGTGAACCAGCCCTTGGCCTTGTTCTGTGGAAAAAGGAATGTTCTCAAGAGGGGCACCCCCAGACTGTCCCACGGTTGTCTGTCCTGGGGATGTAGCTAATGTGGTTTTGGACATAGGAATCTTGCTTTTCATGGTGTCCCTGGATCGGAGAATTGGCTTAGCAGTTAAAAGCACTTCCAGAGGACTCAAGTTCAGTTCCCAGCACCCACATCGGGTAGTTTAAAATTGCTTGTTACTCCAGTTCCAGGGGAATCTCTCACCCTCTTCTGGCCTCCTTGGGCACCCAAACACAAACACACACACACACACACACACACACACACACACACACACACACACACAAACACACGAACGCACACACACACTCTTAAAGAGGGTTGGGTTGATAGGTCCTGAGCATCTGTGTTTCTGACAGGCTTCCAGGATCCTGATGCTGTGTCACATGTAGAAGCTGTGGTCCCCAAGCAACCTTGAGACTTAAATTTTGCAGTATCCAGCTAGTTGCTCAAACACCAGCTTCCCTCCTTCTCTTGCATGCTGAGTCACCGTTTTCATCTCACACAGGTCCCTTTATCCCGACTGCTTTCCACACCGTCACTCTTCGACAGAGAAGAACTGAGTGTCTTCTCTGAGGGGCCCACACTGAGCCTTGTCCCCCCAGGGACCTTATCCACCTGTCATTGGTCCATCCATCTATCCATCCACCCACTCACCTACCAGATACTGATTGAGCTGTTTGGGCCGGAAGAACTGTGTGAGATCTTGGGAGGCAGGAAAGAATGAATCACCCTTCTTGTCTTTCCTGGGACACAGAGCTTTTGACTACTGGCCAAGAGCTCCTCCAGAAATGCAAATCCAGGCTCACCCATGCTCCACTCAATCACGGAGATCAATGGCTCCCCAGTGCTGGTGGGGAAAATGATCCCCTTTCCCTGCTGTGCTGTGCTCCAGCCTTCTGCCCGACTCTCACTTCTGGCAGTGGGTCCAGGCCCAAATGGCAGAATCTCTCTATTTGAATGCTTCTCTCAGGCTAACCCTGATATTGGTTCTTAGAAGACCCAACTAGAAGGCTCGCACATCCTCTTCCCTCCAGACATTCATTATTCCATTATTTAATTTTATTGATGCCCCTGACTAGCCTGTGTGACATCCCTATTACACTCACAGCACCTCTGAAATTTACTTCTATTTTACTAGCTCTTTGAATCTTCAGTTGTGTTACGAGGCATATTCTGTTAACACCCATTTAACAGGCAAGGGAGTCAGAGCCCTGAGACTGGGAGCATCTTGCTTCAGAGTTCTGGGTAGTTAGAGGCAGAGCGGGGTTAGGAATTGACTGGCTGACTTCTGGGGCGACTCCTTCTTGTTACAGCACAGCTTCCCAGTTGCCTGTCTCCTTGACTTGCCTCCAGCTGCGTCCAAAGTCAAGATGCTCATACCTATGGGTGAGTGACAGTCTTGTTCCACAGTGATCCCATGGGACGATGGAGAAGAATCTTGGTTCCATTTGGCTTTTTCCTGAGGTATCATCATGAATCATCTGACTTCTCTGTGGAGAGGTTCCCACCTTCCAGCTACCGTTTCCCTGGGCTGTTGTGATGTCTGGGATCGAATGAAGGAAAAAGCACTTTATAAACCCCAAAGCCTGGGCTGGATACAAGTGATTATTTCTATAATCATCCATACATTTCCTAAGGATCAAAGCATCTACCTTTCAGATTTGTTGTTCATTTGTTTCTGAAACAGAGTCCCAAATGGCCGAGGCTGGCCTCGAACTCACTGTGTAGCTGATCTTGTTGCCTCTCCTTTCCTAGTAAGTGCTGGGAGGGATTTATATTTTATAGGCATTTATATGCCTGGTGTATGCAGTACAAGGGGATCAATGTCAGGGCCTCCTGTACCCTAGGCAAATATTCTGCCAACTGAACTATATCCCTAACCTGAAAAAAAATTGATATCCAAGAATATTATTTGTATTATTATTATTAACATTTTAAAACTATGCTTTATTAATTTATTAGCTACAATAATTGTTGACATGACAAGATATGCCCACCAGCACAACAGTGGCACAGATGTAATGAGTGTAACCAATCACTTTCTGCTTGGATTTAAGGTCCACTCCAAAGAAGACAATATATTGCCTGGGATTGTAAATCTGGCAAACAATCCATGGTTGTGCAACTCATAGGGTGAACTCAGAGGGTGAGCCTACTACTATTATTTTGCTAAATAAACATAGTATCAAATCTCTTTCTAAACTTGTATCTCTATGTCCAAAGATTCGTGGGGCCCCCAGACCTAGTCAGAGAAGTTTCTTTGTGCAGCTGATGGTGGTGAACACAGAAATCCACAAGGTCAAGCTGTGGGGGCTAAGTGTCTGTGGAGTGCTGGGCCACAAGTGGGACATCTACATCATTTCCTCTTCCCCCAAGGTTTGGTTGGGAGAGCAGGCAGGAAGAGTGTAAGAATCAGACGTTGGGTAGGACCAGGGTGAAACTGTGTCTTTTGGATATTACAAGGCTGCTTTGCTCATAGATTGACAGCAATTGTGTTTTCCAGTACACGATTCGGCCAATTAACATCCCAGCATGCTGGGGGGCGCTATTGGGGCCCCTTTTCTGCTGCTGTGATGAAACACTTGGGACAAAACCAACTTAAAGGAGGAAAGGGCTTATTTGGCTTACACTTCTGTTGCAGAATATTTGTTTTACTGTGAAAAGAGGTGCTGCATTTGCTTGCATAACACATCTATGCAAAGATGTGTTACATTTGTTTAACTATGTAAAGCTGCATTGCATTTATTTAACTAGGTAATGATGTTTGCATTTGTTTATGTTGCAGATTATTTACTCACCTATGTAAAGATGTGTTGCATTTGTTTAGTTATATAAAGATGTGCTGCTGTTTTACCTTGCCTGCCTAAGGCACCTGATTGATCCAATAAAAAGCTCAATGGCCAATAGTGAGGGAGGAGGTATGGGTAGAACTTCCCGGCAGGCAGAGTAAGTAGAAGGAGGACTTTAGGCTTGAGTAAGAAAGAAAAAGAGAAGACAGGGAGATGCCAGGGGCCAGACAGACAGACATGAAAGAAGCAGGAAAGTAGGACATATAGAATGAAAGAAAGGTAAAAAGCCCCAAGGTAAAAATGTAGATGGATAGAAACAGGTTAAATTAAGTTACAAGATCAAGTGGGACAAGCCTAAGCTAAGGCTGAACATTCACTAATTAATATAAGTCTCCGTGTCTTTATTTAGGAGCTGGATGGCAGCCCAAAGAAAAACTCCAACTACACACTTCCAGGTCACAGTCCTTCACGGAAGGAGGGCAGGACGGGAGCAGAAGCAGAACAGAGAAACATTGCTTGTTGCCGCAATCATATTCATGAGCAGCTAGCTTTCTTATTCAGCCCAGGAACGGTCAGGGAATGGTATAATCCACAGTGGGCTGAGCTTTCCTTCATCAGTTGACCATCATGATAATGCCTTACGGAAGTGACTACAGGCCAATCAATCTCTCTGAGGCAATTCTTCAGTTGAGGTTCTCTCTTCCCAGGTGTCACTAGGGTGTGTGTCAAATTGGTAACAAAAAGTAGGCAGGAGCTCATGAGGCCCACCTCGAGCAGACGTCTTAGGGCAGAGGCAGAGGCAGTTTTAAGTGTGCGGTGCTGGGTAGGTTGACCATGCTAGTAGATGGTCTCTGACAGGTGAATATGGACAGCACAAATTGGTTTCGGTGGGTTATTAAAAAAAACAAAGAAGGTTGGGGGGCACAAAGTTGGGAGTGGACTGGGGGGTGGATCTGGGAGGAGTCAGAGGGAGAAGTTGGGGGTGAATGTGAGCAAAATACATTGTATGCACATCTGAAATTCTCCAGGAGTTAATAAAATATTGCATTAAAGGTAAATGTGTGCTCTTTCCTGTTCCTATTTGAATGTGGGATATCCTTGAATGTGTTTGAAACATTCAAAACACTAACATAGACCCACCAGGCTATGTTTTATGGATGCAGCCAGGACACATGGAGGAATGGATTCAAGTGTAAACAAAGCTGGGGCTGAGTTCTCTGTCCTGGGCTTGTTTGCCTGCTGTGGGGGTGCATGTGTCTCCTCTGTCAGAGCATCTCACTCAAGAGCGGAGACTGCAGCTGGACCTTTACAAGCAAACACATTTATATAGACAGACAGACAGACAGATGTACACACAGACAACATGTGTAACATGAGGGCCTGTTGGACAATTCTGTATTCTGTCCATTACATTTTAAATAAACACTGATTGGCCCATTAGCTCAGGCTTCTTGTTAACTCATAACTTATATTAGCCCATTATTCTAGTATATGTTAGCCACATGGCTCAGTACCTTTTTCAGCAGGGCAGTCACATCTTCCTTCTTCGGTGTCTGGACAGGAGTGGGGAGGAATGGGCTTCCTCCTTCCCAGAATTCTCCTGTTCTTATTGACCGGCCTATACTTCCTGACTGGTTGTCCCACCTATACTTCCTGCCTGGCTACTGGCCAATCAGAGTTTATTTAAAATGTAATTGACAGAATACAGAATTGTCCCGCACCACACATGAATGCGCATGCAGACTGACAGAAACACAGATACACAGACAATCAGAAACACAGATGCACACATAAACAGACACACATATAGTTGCACAGACAGACATAAACACAGAGGCACACACAGATGCACACAAGGCACACACACAGATGCACAGACAGACTCTCTCTCTCTCTGAGAGGAGGTGAGGAGGTGCATGCTGTTTGATTTCCTGGAGCCCCATGGATGTCTGTTGTTTCTGCAATCTTGTCTTTATGAACAGGTGACAGAAGTCAACAGTCACCAGGCTAGGAGCACAGAAGCTCCTCCAGCAGAGCAGGCTGAGCTCTGAATTTGTCGCTGGGGTTAAGCCTCTGATTCCATTAGGGCAGCACGCCTTGAAGAGAATTTGTTAACTGATTCTGCGCTCTGATTTTAGAAGTTACGTTGGTCCTGAGATGCCAACGCCACAGCCAACAGGAAATTGGTATCATTTGACCTTTGGGCACATGAATTAGAAGACAGGTACCGTGTTGGCATCATTTCCTCCAATCAGGAGGGAAGCCAGACTTCTTTTGTGAGTCCAAAGTCTTCCCTGAGAAGAGATGAAGTTGCCTCTAAAGTGGAAGGTTTAGGTGATTTAAATAAGCAGACCTTCAAACAAAACCAACAAGACAAGGGCTCAGAGGAGTAACTAAGCCACAGGTTAGCGACAGGTGTAGCCAACACTGGGAAGCCTTCCTCCCTTCAGATTGAATGGCTGGAGAGGGCAAATGCTGTCTACTAATGTCATCCGTCTGCAAATCCACACATAGCTGCAGGTATGTGAGTGTGTGGAGCAAGAATGGGCGGGGATCAGTCTAACCATTAACAGAAGAAGTGACTGGGAGGGGAGGGGAGGAGGGGGAAGAAGGTCAAGGGGGGTGTTGGGTGGAGAGTAGGGGTGAGGAGGGGAGTGGAGGGGTGAGGGGGTATGGAGAGGAGAAGAGGGATGAAGAGGAGTGTGGAGGGGTGAGGAGGGGAGAGGAGGGGTGAGGAGGGGTGTGCCAGGAAGAAGGTGACTTTCTATTTTTGGTCATCTATACTTGAGTTACCTTCTTTTCCTTGAGTCTTCTAAAATAAACGGAAATGAAATGAACTGCCGGAAGAGCCCCCAAGCCATTCTCTAATCCACAGAAAACCTTAATTTTTTAAGAATGTGAGGTCTCTGGGGCAAAGACCTTCCTGTTGGAGCCATTCCTGAACAAACCATGTTTGTAAGCTGGTTCAGACTTCTACCTTCAGCCGGGCAGTGGTGGTGCACACCTTTAATCCTAGCACTCGGGAGGCAGAGGCAGTAGGATCTCTGTGAGTTCGAGGCCAGCCTTGTCTATGAGAGCTAGTCCCAGGACAGGCTCCAAAACTACAGAGAAAGCCTGTCTCAGAAAAAACAACAACAAACAAACAAACAAAAACAACCCCGTCCCTCTGAGAACTGTGGGCCATCTCCCCGTGGCATTGTTTTATGGTTACGCTACTGTAAGACAATTTTGCTGCTCTTTTGGCTTTTAGGCTATCTTTTCTGTTTTGTTCTTGCTTTTTTGGTCTGTTTGTTTTTGTAGTTGTTGCTGCCCTGTCTGAGACAGGATCTTCTTCTTCTTCTTCTTCTTCTTCTTCTTCTTCTTCTTCTTCTTCTTCTTCTTCTTCTTCTTCTTCTTCTTCTTCTTCTTCTTTTTTGGTTTTTCGAGACAGGGTTTCTCTGTAGCTTTGGAGCCTGTCCTGGAACTAGCTCTTGTAGACCAGGCTGGTCTCGAACTCACAAAGATCTGCCTGCCTCTGCCTCCCGAGTGCTAGGATTTAAAGCGTGCATCACCACCGCCCACTGAGACAGGATCTTCTGTAGCAAAGGTTAGTTTGGAAGTCTCTGTGTGGCAGAGGATGACCTTGAACTTATGGTCCTCCTGCTTTTCTCAGTGTCTGGTTTCTAAGGTGCACTACGGCAGGAGGTTTAATGCAGGGCTGGGGATGGACCTAGGGTTCCTGACTTGCCAGGCAAACACTCTCCGCATGGAGCCACATCTCCAGCCCCTTTAACTGAAGTTGCACTACACTTATTTGTTTGTTTTTAAAAATGATGTTGCATATGTAGATGGTTTCTTGCTTATATGTCTGTAGTGCTTCTGGAGGTCAGAAGAGGGTGTGTATTCCCTGGAGCTAGATGGTTATGAGCCGCCATAGGGTGCTGGGAATCAAACCTGGGTCCTCTAGAAGAGTAGCTGTTGCTCTTAACCACTAAGCCATATGCCCAGTCCTTGGTCAAGGTGGATTAGATGAAGGTTTAATCTCATAACCACTAGTGACCCCAGGGAGCCCAACACCTTCTTCTGGACCAGAAGGTTCTTCTACTGATGTATGAACAGACCCTCCCCGAACTGACATACACATAATATAAGCATTAAAACATAGATCTAAAAAATAATTTAATGACCTAAGCCAGAACAGGTCTGAGGCAGCGACCTTGGCTGGAGTGGGCCTGGGATGGCCGAACCCCACAGAAGCAGGTACAGGGGAGCAACTGCCAAGAGAGAGGGCCAGAGCCAGAGACTGCTGTGGGTCCAGGCCTGAATTTGGGACCTTCAAGGAAGTAGACCTGAGTCAGGACCCCTGCGGGTCTGGGCATGAGTCTGGGACCTCCAAGGAACTAGGCCTGAGCCAGGACCTCTGCATGTCTGGGCACACCCAAGTGTGGGACCTCTAAGGGACAAGATCAGAGCCAGAGACCTTTACAGGACCAACCCCAAGCCAGGGACCTCCGCAGGAGAAGATCCAGACCAGGGACATTTACAGAAATAGGTCTGAGCCGGCAACCAGAGTAGGTCTGAAACAGCAAACTCCATGGGAGTGGAGAAAACCCCCGGAAGCGCTGAGCACCCTCTAGGAACATGAAATGACCAATGGAGTAACTGGAACCTTGGCATTGACTGTATCACGAGGACAACCATCTGAGCCTTGGATCCTCTGGTACCTAGGAGATTACTCACCAGAGTTACACACAGACCCAACCACACCAATTAGAGGAAAAGATGGGTAGACAAGGTAAAAATATATGCAACACCACAAAGACCAACACTACACCAGTAAAATCTAGAGACCCTACAATAGTAAGACTTGAACAACCAAATATAGATGAAGCAGAAGAAAATGGCCTAAAAAAATAAAAGAATTTTTGAGACTCTTAAAGAGGAAATGAGAAATTCCCTCAAAGAAATGGAGGAAAAGACAAACAAAAAATTGGAAGACACCAGCAAATCACTTAAAGAAAACCAAGAAAAAGTAATCAAACATATGAAAGAAACTATTTAAGACTTGAAAACTGAAAAAGAGACAATAAAGAAAACATAAGCCAAGGGAATTATAGAAACAGAAAACATGAGAAAATGATCAGGAACCATGAAGGCAAACATAAACAGCAGAAAACAAGAGATGAAAGAGAGAATCTCAAGCACTGAAGATACAACAGAGGAAGTAGATTCTTCAGTCAAAGAAAACATCAAATCTAACAAAAGCTTAACACAAAATATACAGGAAATATGGGACACCATGGAAACACCAAACCTAAGAATAATAGGTATAGAAGGAGAAGAAGTTCAACTCAAAAGCACAGAAAATATATTTAGCAAAATCATAGAAGAAAACTTTCCCAACCTAAAGAAAGATATGCCTATGAGGATACAAGAAGCTTACAGAACACCAAATAGACTGAATCAAAAAAAAGTCCCATCACCACATAATAATTAAAACACTAAACATAAAAAATAAAGAAAGAATATTAAGAGCTGCAAAGGAAAAAGGCCAAGTAACGTATAAAGGCAGACCTATCAGAATTACACCTGACTTCTCATTGGAGACAATGAAAGCCAGAAGGTCGTGGTCAAGCATTATGCAGACATTGAGAGACCATGGATGCCAGCCCAGACTACTATACCCAGCAAAACTTTCAATCACCATAGAAGGACAAAACAAGATATTCCATGACAAACCAGATTTAACCAATACTGAGCCACAAACCCAGCTGTACACAAATTACTAGAAAGAAAACTCCAACCCAAGGAAGTTGGCTACCTCAACAAAAACACAGACAATTGATGCTCTCACAGCAACAAATCCCAAAGAAGGAAAAAAACACACAAATTAACATCACCAGAAATGAAAACTAAATTAACAGGAGATAGCAATCATTGGTCATTAATATCCCTTAATATAAATAGACTCAACTCACCTATAAAAAGTCACAGGCTAACAGACTGTATTCAAAAACAGAATACATCCTTCTCCTGCATGTAAGAAACACATCTTAACCTCAAAGACAGACATCACATCAGAGTAAAGGGTTGCGAAAAAAATTTTCAATCACATAGACCTAAGAAACAAGCTGATATAGTTATCCTAATATCAAACAAAATAGACGTCAAACTAAAATCAATCAAAAGAGACATAGAAGGACATTTCATATTAGTCAAAGGAAAAATCAATCAAGAGGAAATCTCAATACGGAACATCTATACCTCAAATACAAGGGCACCCTCATATGTGAAAGAAACACTTCTAAAGCTTAAATCAAACATTAAACTCCACACACTAATAGTGGGAGACTTCAACACTCCACTTTCACCACTGGAGAGGTCAATCAGACAAAAAATTAACAGAGAAATAAGGAAACTAACAGATGTTATGACTCAAATGCACTTAACAGACATCTATAGAATATTCCATCCAAAGAGAAAAGAATACACCTTCTTCTCAGCACCTCATGGAACCTTCTCAAAAATTGACCACATACTCAGTAACGAAACAAACCTCAACAGATACAAAAAAATTGGAATAAGCCATGTATCTGATCAGATAACCATGGCTTAAAACTAGAATTCAACAGCAATACTAAATAATGCTCACAAATACATGAAAATTAAACAATGCTCACCTGAATTATCAATGAGTCAAAGAAGAAATAAAGGGAGAAATTAAAGACTTCCTAAAATTCAACGAAAATGACCACACAACATTCCTAAATTTATGGGACACAATGAAAGCAGTGTTAAGAGGTAAGTTCATAGCACTAAATGCCTACATGAAGAGGCTGGGAAACCCCACACTAGTGAATTAACAGAACATTTGAAGACTTTAGAACAAAAAGAAGCAAACTCACCTAGGAGAACTAGATGGCAGGAAATAATCAAAATTGAGAGGTGAAATCAACAAAATAGAAACAAAGAGAACAAAATAAAGAATCAATGAGACAAAGAGTTGGTTCTTCGAGAAAATCAACAAAACAGACAAATCTTTATCCAAACTAACTAACAACAGATGCAGAGGAAATTCAGAGAATCATCAGGTCATATTTCAAAAAACTGTACTCCACAAAATTGGAAAACTTAAAGGAAATGGACAACTTTCTGGATAAATATTACTTACCAAAATTAAATCAAGTCCAGATAAACAAATTAAACAGACCTATAACTGCTGAAGAAATAGAAACAGTCTCCCAACCAGAAAAAGCCCAGGACCAGATGGTTTCAGGTCAGAATTCTACAAGATTTTCAAAGAAAAACTAATACCATTACTCCTCAAATTGTTCCATACAATGGAAATGGAAGGAACATTGCCAAACTCTTTTTATGAGGCTATGATTACCCTGATACCCAAACCACAGAAAGACATTACTAAGAAAGAGAATTACAGACTAATCTCACTCATGAACATTGATGCAAAAATACTAAATAAAATACTGGCAAATCAAATCCAAGAACACATCAGAACCATCATCCATCATGATCAAGTCGGCTTCATTCCAGAGATGCAGGGATGGTTCAACATACGAAAATCTGTCAATGTAATCCACCGTATAAACAAACTGAAAAATAAAAACCACATGATCATCTCATTAGATGCTGAAAAAGCATTTGACAAAATACAACATCCCTTCATGGTAAAGGTCTTGGAGAGAGCAGGGATACAAGGAACATACCTAAACATAATAAAGGCAATATACAGCAAGCCAACAGCCAACATCAAACTAAATGGAGAGAAATTCCCAGTGATCCCACTGAAATCAGGAACAAGACAATGTTGTCCACTCTCTTCATATCTATTCAATATAGTTCTTGAGGTCCTAGCTAGAGCAATAAGACACCAAAAGGAGACTAAGGAGATATAAATCAGAAAAGAAGTCAAACTTTCACTATTTGCTGATGATATGATAGTTTACATAAGTGACCTCAAAAATTCTACCAAAGAACTTCTACAACTCATAAACATTTTCAGTAATATAGCAGGATACAAGGTAACTCAAAAAAATCAGTAGCCCTTCTGCACACAGATGATAAATGGGCTGAGAAAGAAATCAGAGAAACATCACCATTCACAATAGCCACAAATAGCATAAACTATCTTGGAGTAACTCTAACCAAACAAGTGGAAGACTTGTATGACAAAAACTTTAAATCTTTGAAGAAAGAAATTGAAGAAGACACCAGAAAGTGGAAAAATCTCCCATGCTCTTGGGTAGGAAGAATTAACATAGTAAAAATGTCAATCTTATCAAAAGAAATCTACAGATTCAACACAATGCCCATCAAAATCCCAGAAAAATCTTCACAGACCTCGAAAGAATGGCACTCAACTTCATATGGAAAAGCAAAAAACCCAGGATAGCAAAAAAATTCTGTGCAATAAAAGAACTTCTGGAGGCATCACAATCCCTGACTTAAACTCTACTACAGAACTACAGTACTGAAAACAGCCTGGTACTGGCATAAGAACAGACAGGAGGACCAATGGAACCGAATAGAAGACTTGGATATTACTCCACACAGTTTCGAACACCTGATTTTTGACAAAGAAGCAAAAAAATCAAATGGAAAAAAGAAAGCATATTTTACAAATGGTGCTGGCATAACTGGATATCAACATGTAGAAGAATGAAAATAGATTCATATCTATCACCATGCACAAAGCTCAAGTCCAAATGGATCAAAGAACTCAACATAAAGCCATCCACACTGAACCTTATAGAAGAGAAAGTGGGAAGTACACTTGAATGCATTGGCACAGGAGACCACTTCCTAAATATAACCCCAGTAGCACAGACACTGAGAAAAACAATTAATAAATGGGACCTCCTGAAACTGAAAAGCTTCTATAAAGCAAAGGACATAGTCAACAAAACAAAACGACAGCCTACACAATGGGAAAAGATCTTCATCAACCGGACAGACTGAGGGTTGATCTCCAAAATATACAAAGAACTCAAGAAATTGGTCATCAAAAGAGCAAATAATCCAGTAAAAAAATGGAGTACAGACCTAAACAGAGAACTTTCAACAGAGGAATCTAAAATGACTGAAAGACACTTAAGGAAATGTTCAACATCCTTGAGAAATGCAAATCAAGACAACTCTGAGATTCCATCTTACACCTGTAAGAATGGCCAAAATCAAAAACACTGTTGACAACTTATGCTGGAGAGGTTGTGGGGTAAAGGGAACACTCCTGCATTGCTGGTGGGAATGTAAGCCGGTACAGCCCCTTTGGATGTCAGTGTAGCGATTTCCCAGAAAATTAGGAAACAACCTTCCTCAAGATTCAGCAATACCACTTTTGGGTATATTTCTAGAGGATTCTCAATGGTGCCACAAGGACACATGCTCAACTATGTTCATAGCAACATTGTTTGTCATAGCCAGAACCAGGAAACCACCCAAATGCCCCTCAACTGAAGAATGGATAAGGAAAATGTGGTATATTTACACAATGGAGTACTACACAGTAGAAAAAAATAATGACATCTTGAAAATTGCAGGCAAATGGATGGAACTAGAAAACATTATTTTGAATGAGGTAACCCAGACCCAGAAAGACAATTATCATATGTACTTACTCATAAGTGGTTTTTAAACATAAAGCAAAGAAAACAAGCCTACAAATCACAATCCCTGAGAACCTAGACAACAACGAGGATCTTAATAGAGACATACATAGATCTAATCTACATGGGTAGTAGAAAAAGGTAAGCTCTCCTGAGTAAATTGGGAGCAAGGGGACCATGGGAGAGGGTAGAAGGGGAGGGGAGAGGGAGAGAGGTGAGCAAAAAAAAAATGTAGAGCTCAATAAAAAACAATAAAAAAAGAGAAGGTTATGTGAAATTTATTTACAATACACACACACACACACACACACACACACACACACACACACACACACACACCAAACCAAACCAAACAGAAAATAGTGGGACTGAGGCAGGGCTGGAGAGATGGTTCACGGGTTAAGAGCTTTTGCTGCTCTTAAAGAGACCCTGAAGGAGTTTAATTCCCATCACCCACGTTGGGTTGCTCACTTCCACTCCTAACAGCAGCTCCAAGGATTCACAGAGTCCATGGGGACAAAGTAGCATTGGTAGAAAGGAGTTAGGAGCCTGAGGTACAGTCAGGCCTGTAATGCCAGCATTGGGGAGGAAGAGGTGGAAGGGTCAAGAGTCCACAGCCAGCCTCAGCTACACAGTGAGTTTGAGACAGCACAAAAGAGACCCAGTCTTTGAAACCCCAAACAAACAACTTAATGCATTTGTGTCCTGCCCTTTGCATAAGTGGTGGGTTTCTGTTTGTTTGTCTTTCCTACCGCTAGAAGGATGCAAACTTTAATTCCAAACTACATCTGTGTTTGTTCCTGCGAAGAGGCCGGAGGGCAGAATATTAGTAAGTGCCTTTAATTGCTTGAGTTGCTGGGAAGCTCAGAACCCCGAGATGAACTTTTGGTCTCTCTGAGGTTTTTTGTTTTTTTGGCTGCACTTTTTCTTCCTCGGGCATCGAAGGCCAAGGTCTAGTTTAAACCTGGAAGGTTGACCGCAGTCAAGACGCCTCCTGCTTCTCTTCAGCTAGCTGAGTGTGTGGATGAAGCAAGCCCACCACTGGCATTGTGCCCAGAGCGTCCTCGCCTCACTCAGCTGGCGGGTTAGTGAAGGACAGTCAGATCTTTCTTCCGCTTGCTATGCAGTAGATACATATTTATCTACAGATGGCCTTGGCAAGAAGAGGAGGGCCTCCGGTAGCATTTTCTTCTTTTGCTCGTGGTAAGGAGTTTCAAAGTGCAGAAATGCTGGAGGTGTTTTAAAGGAGTCAGAGGACCTCAAGGCCTTCTCTCTGATCTTCCATTTTTCTTTACAGCTGCTTCGCGGCAAGACTTGGGGACACACTCTAGACAGGAAGAAGGCAATGTCATGAAGGTGGAACTCTCACGACTTTCCTCTTTATCTGAGAGACTGGGAAGTAAGCATGGTGCGATGGCTCAAGTCTCTATTTCCAGCACTCAGAGGCAGGGGCAGGCAGATCTCTGTGAGTTCAAGCAAGACCAGACTGGTCTACATAGAGAGTTACAGGCTAGCCAACGTGACATAGCAAGATACTACCTTCAATTATTACAAGAAGAGTTGGGGAAATCAAGAGTTTTTTTTGTTTTGTTTTATTAACTGAGCTTCTTGGGTTCCTTAGAAATTGGCTCTGTTTTCTTTGTTTTTGAGGTTCTCTCTAGGTAGTGGTGACTGGTCTGGAACTCTGTGTAGCCGCCCTCAGAATCATACCAGTCTGCCTGGTTCTGCTTGGTTCTTCCTGGTGAGTGCTGCAATCAGGGGTATTTGCTCCTTTTCCCAGCTCAAGGGGAGTGGTATATGATGAGCAACTAGGAGTGACCACTGCTACGAGCAACAGGACCTCTGCTACCATCTCAAGGCTTAATTTCCCTCCCCATTGAAATCTAATCTCTTTGTGGCTGCTGATGACCTTGAACTGCAGACTTTCTTACCTCCACCTCCTGAGTTCTGGGAGCACAGACAAACACCAGCATACCTGGCTTATATTGCGCTGGGCAGTGAATCCAGGGATTCATGCCTGCTTGGGAAACCCTCCCTCTACCTCCTACCCACAGCCCAGCCATCTTTTCTGCTTCTATTTTTCTTCTAAAACAGGGACACTGTTGAGGGCGGAAGTTGCTGTTCTGTTCGCCAACTCCCAAGTAACCACACACTTATTCATTATAAGTGCCCGGCTGATAGCTTAGGCTTGTTACTAACTAGCTCTTACAACTTAACCCATACTTCTTATCTTCACTGTACCACGTGGAGGTACCTTTTTCAGCAAAGCAAGTTCACCTCCTGCTTCTTCTGCATCTCGTTGTGACTCTGTCCTCTTCCCAGCGTTCTTCCAATCCAGCTCTTTGGACTAACCTCTTCTTGTTTAGCTATTGGCTAGTTGGTTCTTCATTAAACCAATGAAAGCAACACATCTTCACAGTGTACAAACAGATTATTCCACAGCACACTGTGTGCCCAAGCCCACGGCGCTCATTTCTTGCTGGTGCCTGGAATGTTATTCAACTAAAGAGCTATTTAGCTTAACCATTGCTTTATTCTTTCTCTACCCAAAAATTACCTCCTGGGAGAAACACAGGAGCACTCTGTAACTACCTTGTCTGAATTACCTACCTTCTGCCCATCTTACTCTACTAGTCTTACAGCACTTAGGACCCAGGACAGAGCACATTCTTGTATCTAGAGTCTTGGCTGCTTCTTCTTCCAGCAGATGTGACTCCCACTGTTGGAAAGTCTCTGTCTGGCTCATATGGGCCATGATGTACCTGAGGAAGAAGTCATTTGTCTCAAGACTCAGTTTCTACAGTATCCACTTGGTCAGGAGCCGTCTCTGCAGTGCCACAGGATGCTGGGTTTGGATCCAAGCACCTCCGACTTTGAACTCTGGACCTGTGCCACATGTTCTTCACTGGGTTACTGAGTTTCCTGGTGACTTAGTTTCTTCATCTAGGAAAGGATTTTTGTGGGCTGGAAAGATGGGTCAGAGGTTAAGAGCGCTGACTGCTCTCCCAGAGGTCTTGAGTTCACTTCCCAGCAACCACATGGTGACTCACAACCATCTATGATGACGTCTGTTGCCCTCTTCTGGTGTGCATCAAACACGTAGACAGAACATTGTATAATAAATAAATAAATCTTACAAAAAGGATTCTTGGTTTTGTGAGATAGGATATTGCCATGTAGACTTAGCTGGTCTAGAACTCGCTATATAGACTGGGTTGGCCTTGAACTCAAAGAGATCTAACTGTCTCTGACTCCCAAGTACAGATAAATTCCATATATGTGTGTGTGCATGTGCATGTGTTTATCTCTGAACATGCAAGCTCTCAAGTTTGGTGCACACACACACACACACACACACACACACACACACACACACTATTGGTACTGTTTCTCTAGGCAATCCTGCCTAATATATTTCTTGACAAATAAGATAACAATTAGAGGCTGGGAATAATCTCAGGAGTTAGAGGCAGGAGGATCAGGAGTTCAAGGCCAGCCTTGGTTACTGGAGATCATACAATGATAGATAGTAAAGACTCAAGGTAAATCTGTGAAGTGATGGGAAAGCTGGGTATGGCAAGGAACATCTACAATCTTAACATTAGAGAGGATCTTCAGTTGGAGGCTTGCCTGGGCTGCATAGCAAGACCTTGGCTCACAAAACCAAACAAGCATCAGGAAGTCTTCCTGGATGGTGGGTACCAGCAGCCTACACAGTTGCTTGGATTTATGTCCCCAAGTGAGGACTTTAAAATGAGACTTAAAATACTTCATTAGATAAAAAGAATTATGAAAACGGGCCGGGCAGTGGTGGCACACGCCTTTAATCCCAGCACTCGGGAGGCAGAGGCAGGTGGATCTCTGTGAGTTTGAGACCAGCCTGGTCTACAAGAGCTAGTTCCAGGACAGGCTCCAAAAGCTGCAGAGAAACCCTGTCTTGAAAAAAACAAAACAAACAAACAAACAAAAAAAAGAATTACGAAAACTGAAAAACCAAACATGTCTAAGCTGTGATCCACCCGTGTTGGCAGCATGGAGAATTTGCATAAACAGATGTATGTAGAAAAGGCCGATGTCTCCCAGAGCACATGATCACCAGGCACTGTCCCTGCAAGCTTCCTCTGCACCATTGAAGGAGAACGTCATTTCCTTCCCAGGTACTCTGGGGGACTGTCGACGGGCAGCTAATAGCACTATTGTGAAAAAAGATGCCCACTCCAGTATTTTTAGCTTCCCTCTGAAATCTCATATTTCCCATTTTAAATTTGTTTCCAAAGTTCCCTTCCAACTCAAATAAATAGATGCTCAGAAATGAAAGAGCTGTGCTTATTAGCTTGTGAGCAGTTTCCAATGAGTGAGCACCAGTGTGGCTTTGTGGAGCACTGGAGCCTTCAGCCAGTGTGTTTGCCTCCCAGGGAATCCTGACCTCTGCTCAGTTTCTCTGCTCCGTCTTCGGCAGATACTGCAGGGTCGGTGATGTGGGATGTCCTTCTGTATATGTGTAGCTTTTATTGATTAGTGAATAAGGCTGTTTTGGTCAATGTCTTAGTAAAGTCAGGTGGGAAATCTGAACAGAGATATATATATAGAGAGAGTGTGTAGGCAGAGTCAGGGAGACACCATGTAGCTGCCGAAGGAGAAAGATGCCAGAAACTTACAGGTAGGTCACAACCTTGTGGTGATACACAAATTAATGGAAATGGATTAATTTAAGATGTAAGAGCTAACTAGGAATACGCCTAAGCTATTGGCCAAATGGTGTTGTAATTAATATAGTTTTTGTGTGATTATTCATGTCTGGGCAGCCGGGAAATGAACGCACAGTCTCCGTTTACAGGCTGACCACCTCCGCTCTTGGTTACTCTTCAAAGGCTGTGAAGAGCCATCATGACCAAGGCAACTCTCAAAAACTAAAGCATTTAACTGAGGGCTTTCTGACAGTTTCAGAAATTTAGTTCATTGTCATAGCAGGAAACAGACAGGCGTGGTCCTGCAGCAGTAGCTGAGAGCTTTTCATCCTGATCCACAGACAGCAGGCAGAGAGAGAGACTGGGCTTGTGGGATTTTGAAAGCCCGCCCCCAGGGACACACCTCCTCTAACAAGGCCACTCCTCTTGACCCTGCCCAAACAATTCTACCAACTGGAGACTAAGTGTTCAAATTGATGAGCATGGGTGGGATTCATAGTCAAGCCGCCACACCGAGCTGTCAAAATAACTCCCTATGTTAGGATTTTTCAGGTCTTACTATGCAGATCCCATACAACTTTTCTCTTTGAGTCTCCCCATCTAGGCCACTATTATTGTCATTCTTGGTGATGAGAAGGAAGCTCCAGCCATCCAACCATGCATCCATCTCTCCATCCATTCATTTGTTTGTTCATTCATACTGGAAGCCTACCACAGGCCAGGCCTGATGCCTCAGTGTACCTGCTCTTAGGACATCCCCTTTTAATAGGGAGTTAATGAGCTAAATAGGAAAAATAAAGACCACAGCAATTAATTTATAAATCAGGGCCAAATAGAATATGTGTTGTATTAAATATCTGACAAGAGCAACTTAAATAAGAGCTTGCTTTGGCTCACAGCTCAAGGATACAGCTCATCATGGTTGGGAAGACATGGTAGCAGGAGCATCTCATCCACAGAGGGTCTCATGACAACCACAGTGGGTCTCATGGCATCCACAGTGGGTCCCGTGGCATCCACAGTGGGTCCCGTGGCATCCACAGTGGGTCCCGTGGCATCCACAGTGGGTCCAACTCTCAGGTAGTATTGGGTGATACCAACCTGGGGACTAAGAAACCCAAAGATTAAATACAATGTAGAAGTACTAGAGCTAAGCCTGGTGGAGCCAACCATCACCCTAATGGCTCCACAGAGATTGCATGAGGTTTCCTTGTGGTTTTATAACTCCTCCTTCCTCCCTAAGTGGGAGACCCGGAGACAGCTCTGGATACAGTGACCTGGGCCGACCACGATCCTGCCGCGATGTGAGCTGCACTTAGGCCGGCCTCACATTCTCCAGAAGATGCTTACTTGGGTGCGATTTAAAATCTATGCTGTAAGCCAGCATGGTTGCTCATGATTTTAATCCCAGCACTCGGGAGGCAGAGGCAAATGGCTCTCCACGAGTTGGAGGCTAGCGCGGTCTACATAGTAAGTTCCAGACCAGCCAAGGCTACATAGTGAGTCCCTGTTATAACAACAACAAAATAATTAAAAACAAACAACCAAAAAACTCCAAACCAAAACCAAACAAAAGTAAAAGTGTACCCTGAGCCAAGTGTGGTGAAGCACGCCTTTAGTCCCAGCACTCAGGAGACAGATGCGGGTAGATCTCTGTGATCCTGAGGACAACTTGGTCTACACGGTGAGACTCTGCCTCAAAACCAAACCAAACTCAATAGCAAGAACATAATCATTCTGAATCATAGGTTATTTTCTTATGATTTACATGACTTCTAAAAGTGGGTACAGAAACCAAAACTTGAAAAGAAAAAAATATTAAGACTTGGGGCATAATGCAAGCAGTTTTCAGTGAATCAATATATTTTTTGAAGTTGTGCTTTTGTGTGTGTGTGAGTGTGCACACATGAGTATGTGAACAGGTGCCCATGGAGGCCCAAGGTGTCAGATCCTCTGGAGCTGGAGTTTCAGCAGTTGTGAGCTGCCCAACCTGCGTGCTGGAGACTGAACTTGGCAGGAACAGAGTGTACACTGATCGCTGAGTTATCTCTCCAGCTCTGGAGAATTTTTACTATTGGTATGTGTGTCTGCACAGCTCACTGGGTTACAAAGCCCGTGGCTTTGTCAAGTAAATGAAAGATTTATTTTCTATTTATTTATTTATTTATTTATTTGAGGCAGGGTTTCTCTAGGTAGCCCTGCCATCCTGGAATTTTCTCTGTAGACCAGGCTGGCCTTGAACACAGAGATCCGCCTGCCCCTGCCTCTGCTGCAATTAAAGGTGTGCGCCGCCACTACCTGGCGAAAGACTTTTTTTTTTTTGTCCTGGTTACAGAACACAGGGCTTGTTTGGTAAGGATTAGAAGCTGTGGGCTTGTTGGAGTGGAGAAGGTGTGCACTGGGATGGGCCTCCAGGTTTCAAAACCCACTCCATTCCCTCTGTCTCTCTCTGTGGACCAGAGGTGAGCTCTCCGCTACTGCCCCAGCGCCATTCCTTCCTGCCTGCTGCCTTGCTCCCCACCATGATTGTCATGGTTCAGATTCTGAAATTGTAAACAAACTCCCATTAAATGCTTTCATTTATAAGCTGCCTTGGTCATGGTGTCTCTTAATAGTAATAGAAAAGTAACTAAGACACTCATAGAGTGAACACACACACACACACTTCTAACCCTAACCCATGTGTGCGCATGTGTGTGTAAAAGGGATTTATCAGACTGGCCCACAGGATGTGGTCCAGGTAGTCCAAGAGCGGTTGTCTCACACTGGAGAGGCTCAGGACCTGGTAGCTGTTTGGTACGTGGTCCACGAGACTGGATGTCTCAGCAGTCCCAGTCTGGTGCTGGAGCCCAGGAGGGCTGTGGGGGAGCTGCTGGACTTCAGTCTGCACGGGAATCCTGAAGAACTTAGTTCTAATATCTGTGAAGGAGTGTCTCAACCATGGGATAGATGAACTTGCCAGCCAGTGAGGACAAGCGGGCAAAAAGCCTGCAGTGTTTTTAATAAGCCAGAGTTGGAAGTGGCTACCTGTCACTTTCTTCTGTGCCTTTCTACATAGGCAGATCCAATACCCAGCGGAGGGGGCGATAGGATGTTATGAGTATCCAGAGGCTGGGTGTTACCACTCTAACAACAGTATGTTGTAGGATGTTGTGTCTGGCTCAACTGTGAGCTACATCCCCAGGCCTTCTGTAGCCCCTGTTGGCCTAAACTTGTGATTCTCCTGCCTCAGACTTCCAAGTAGCTAGGATAACAGGCTCGCTCTACTCAGCCTGACTAGCAGGAGACAGACTCTGAGAAGGTCAGTTTTGATTAGCAGCTTAGCTCATGTGGGAGACGATTGCTTTGCTTGGAAAGACACCCTAGAAATTGGCACAAATCCCCTTCATGTCAGAAGCCAGAAGCCCGGTGTTAGGACGCCAATCCTCTCTCTGGGTTTGGATCTTGGGATTCAAATTAGTTGGGAAAATTGACTTTGATAAACAGATCTTGGGACCGAACACATGTGCTTCTAGATGTTAAGAAATGTGTTGTTACGTAGTCAGTTAATACTGTTATGTATCTAAATCCTTTGAGGACATTTGCTTAACCTGGGCACAGTGGTACACATTTGTAATCCAGCAACCGAATCTGAGGAAATAGTATATAACGTTCCAATCTGCGTGGCACATAGATATCTATGTGCGTGTGTATACATATGCATATGCAAACACATACATCATATCTATGTATGCATGTATACATTATACATACACAATACATAGGCTGGGGGAATAATTCCGTGGCAAGTACAGGCTTAACATGTACAAAGTCCCAGTTTCAACCTCTAGGATCAAGTAAAACCCAAACAGAAGGCTTGGTAGGCCTCTGGGATGCTTCTAAGTCTGTCTGCAGTATATTTACTAATGGAAGGCTATGATAGAAATTGGTAGCCAGTCTCGTTCAGTTTGTTACTGGTGCTTGCTTTTTGTGAACCCAGGACTTGAACCCGGGATCTGACATGTGCTAGGCAAACATCCTATCACTGAACTGTATCCTTAGCCCTTTCTGTGTTGGAAACTTTGAAGACAGTCTCACTAGCTTATTCAAGCCGCGGTTGAACTCATTTTAAACTTCCTGCCCTGGCCTCCTAGGGAGCTGGGAATACAGGATGTCTGCTTCCGCTAATTTTTGAAAAAATGTTTTATTTGTGTGTATGCATATGTGTGTGTATGTGCGTGTGTGTGTGTGTGTGACGTACATAAGTCATGGCATACTTGTGTGTGTATGTGTGTGTGTGTGTGTGTGTGTGTGTGTGTGTGATGGATACATGCCATAGCATACCTGTGGAAGTCAGAGGACGACTTTGAGAAGTAGTTCTTTCATTGCACTACGTGAATCCCAGGTATTGAACTCTGATCCTCTGGCTTCACGACTAGCACTTTTATCCACTGAGCCATTTCATCAGCTCCTGACTCAACTTTTCATGAAGTATTACTGACTATGTGAACCGTATGATTTGGATCCTGCTGGTGGTAAGACGCCATTCCACCCACCACAGTCTACCTACTGGACAACAACATCCCCTCCCTTCTGCCCTCCCTTTCTCCCAGTCTTCCTTCATCCTGTCCTTTCTCTCCTTCTTTCTGTAGACCAGTGGTTCTTAACCCGTGGGTTACCACCCCATGGGGGAGGGGTCACAAGTCAGATATCCTGCATATCAGATATTTACATTATGATTTACGACAGTAGCAAAATTAAAGTTATGAAGTGACAACGAAATCATTTAATGGTTGGGGGGTCACCACAACATGAGGAGCTGTCTTTAATGGTTGCAGCGTTAGGAAGGTTGAGAGCCAGTGCTACAGGATCTCATGTAACTAGGCTGACCTCTAAGTTTCTACGTAGCTATGACCTTGAGCTTCCCCTCCTGCCTCCACCTCCCCAGTGAGCTTACGCATTTGCCTTTGCGCCTGGTTTACTCACTCAGGCTCAAAGGCAGGCTTCACGCGTGCTAGGTAAACATTCTACCAGCTGAACTACATACCTAGCCTTTTTTTCAGTCCTTTTTTTTTTTTTTTGATAGGATCTTGCTCTGTTTCCTTGGTTGGCCTAGGACTCACTATGTAGACCAGCCTGGCCTTGAACTTTCAGCAATTCTCCTGTCTCTGCCTCTTGAACTCATAGGAATGAAACTACTGCATTCACCACACACTGGGAAACTGTCCACGTTCCAGGCATGACTTTTGTACTTTCTGTCCCAGCTGGGAAGCTGTCCTGCAGGCCACTCAGTGCTGGTCTGATCCCCTTGCTGGATATATGTAACTTCTCCAGAAAGACCTTTCTGTAGCCCATTTGTGTCCCCTCCCCCCATTTTTCCCTCCAAGAAAGGGTCTTACTCTGTAGACCAGGCTGGTCTCGAACTCACAAGGATCTGCCTGTCTCTGCCTCCAGAGTGCTGGGATTAAAGGCATGCACCACTATGCCAGACTTGTCTCTTCTCTTTTTTCATGACCTGATTTTGTTTTTGTAGCACTCCACAAAACCGAATTTATCATTTTTTCTTTAGAGAAAATTGCTTATTGATTCTCTACCCCTAGAAACACAAGCTCCTCGCCAAACACACTTATGTATCGATCCTCTGTCCCTATCATGATACCTGGCATATGTTAAAGCTTTATAAGGACTCTCTGAGTTAATTATTAAGGGCTAGGATATATAGCTTAGTGGCAGAGTACTTGTTGAGCATGCAAGAGGCCCTGGGTTCAAACCCCAGCGCCACAGTTGCACGCGCACACACAATCTGTGGATTTATTATTGACTCTGGGGATGTAGTCACAGATAGGTGACCAGTGTTTGATTGTAGTCAACTTTGATTTATGGGCAGGTAGATTTTGCTTGTTTCCTATGCCTTTCTGTGGAATGATAAGGCCCAAGCGTTTGTGCACTAAGAGCATGAAGGTGACCTGCTGTGGTACCAGATAAAGCGTCGTTAATAGTATACTTTCATTTCTTAGAAATATTATATTATTGTCCTTATAATTGTGTGTGTGTGTGCACGCCCACGTGCCTAAACATGCCAGAGACATGTCAGATCCCATGGAGCTGGAGTTCCAGGCAGTGATGTGGGTGCTGGGAATGGAACTTAGGTCCTTTGCAAGAACAGTGTGTGCTTTTGTCAGTGAAGCCACTTCTTACGCCTCCTCTGCTTGCTTACTTGCTTGAGGTAGGGTCTTTATACCAACGCCCAGGCTGGCCTGGAATTTTCGGCACTCTTCTTGCCTCAGTTCCTCTCAGTGGCTGGATTAGAAGCATGAGCCACATACTCCGCTTGAAGCAGCCCTTTAGACCCATGCGTGTAGCAAACATTCAACACGTCAGAACCCGGCTGCTGAGGCCAGGGTTCCTCCAGCTCTCGTCAAGATGGGGTTTGCATTCTGAGTCCACTTCGTCCAGTTTATTCTATCACAGGCTTCCCTTCTATTTCCACAAGCTTCTCTCCATGCCAGGCTGGCACACAAGGAGATGATTAATAGATCAGTGGAAGGACGTGTTTGGGATCCAGAACTTGGACTATAGTTTGCATCTTGTCCTTAGAACCTGCCCAGATGTGCCTGCTTATGGTTTTGCCTTTAGTTACCCCTTAAAACAATGCCTGTACCCGAATAAAAGATTAATCGAGGATGGCTCTGCTTATCCTGCGATTTATACTTCAGACCCTGCACACTGCCAGGACCTGGCACACTCGTCCCCACGCCCGAGATGTTTGGGTTCCGTGATAAAGAAAAATAGCTGTTGGTCACCAAGGCCTGAAGCTCAGTTAAATTTGTCTTCATTTAGTTTTCTGACTTGCAATCGTGGGGGTGGGAGTCGATGTCTGGAGACGCACCTCAGAGTAACCCGATCATTAGGAGAGGGAGAGCCGAGTGGTAAGATGTGCAGGGTGTAAGAACAGGGAAGTTGGGGACGTCTTGTAGAATTTCTTTTCAGTCCTCTGAGCTTTAGACATTGACAAATAATGCATCATTTTCTCCCCAGTATCACCCAGTATCAAGATAGTGACCTAAAGTGAACTATGATGTCATTTCGGAGAAGTTCTGTAGTTTTTGTTTTGGTTATAAATGTTTTTCCTTTTAGGGAACAAGAAAACATGAGAGGGTGCCCTCATTTGCTGTCTGTTGCTACAGTAAATACGATAACCAGGGGCTGGAGAGATGGCTCAGTGGTTAAGAGCACTGACTCCTCCTCCAGAGGACCCGGGTTCAATTCCCAGCAACCATATGGCAGCTCGCAGCTGTCTGTAACTCCAGTTCAAGAGAATCTGACATCGTTATACCAATGCACATGAAATAAAAGTTAAATAAAGTTGTTTTTTTTTTTTAAAAAAGAAATACAATAACCAAAAGTAACTTGGGGAGGGAAGAAGGGTTTACACGTTTCATTCAGAGTCCATCATTGAGGGAAGTTAGGGTAGGAACTCAAGCAGGAACAGGGCAGAAACTAGGGAATGCTGCTTACTGGCTCACTCTCTGGCTTCTGTTCTCTGTTAGCTTTCTCGTAAGGCCCAGGCCTGCCTGCCTAGGGATGGCGCTGCCGGTGGTGGGCTGGACCCAATCACATAAATTCCCCATCAAGACAGTTTCTCGTAGACATAACCACAGGCAATTTCCCCATTGAGACGTCTTCTCTGACTCTGAGTGGTCTCTAGCTGAAGCAAAGTGGGACTGGGGCCTCGGGAGATGGCACGTCCATCAGAACACTGGCTGCTTCCTTTTCAGAAACTTAGTTCAAATGCCCAGTGTCCATGAGAAGCTTGCTGGCTACAAACCTAGCTCCAGGTTCAGTGAGAGACCTTGTCTCAAGGGACTAGGGCAGAGAGTGATGGAGCAGGACAACCCACAGCTTCCTCTGGCTCGTGAATCAGTGCATATATGTGCATACAACACACACACACACACACACATACACGAAAGAAGTGAAGATTTCCATTTTGCATAAGTTTGGAATCCTTTTAGTAAATGAATAGTTGACTTAATTTTGTCACTAATACCCATGGTAGCCATCATTTATCAAGCATTTGCTTTCAGTTATTATATTCTTTCTCTTGAGACAGGGTCTCGCTATGTAACCCAAGCTGGCTTAACTGTGTAGTTCTCCTGTCTCAGCCTCCCAAGTACTTGGGTTTTAGACATTTGTCACCATGCCTGGCCTGATTTCTTATTTGCTAATTTTTAATTTTTTTAAAGATTTTATTTATTTATTTATTATGTATACAGTGCTCAGCCTCCATGTATGTCTGCAGGCCAGAAGAGGGCACCAGATCTCATTGCAGATGGTTGTGAGCCACCATGTGGCTGATGGGAATTGAACTCAGGTCCTCTGGAAGAGCAGTCAATGCTTTTAACCACTGAGCCATCTCTCCAGCCCCCACTAATTTTTAATTTTTAACTGTAGCCTAAGCTGACTTTAAACCTGAGATTCTCTAGATCAGGGTTCTCAACCTTTCCAGTGCTGGACTCTTTAATATAATTCTTTACGTTGTGATGACCCCAACCATAAAATTATTTCATTGCTACTTCATAACTGTAATTTTGCTACTATTATGAGTCATAATGTAAATATTTTTGGAGACAGAGGTTTGCCAAAAGGGGTCATGACCCATAGGTTGAGAACTAGTGCTCTAGAGGGTTTTTTGTTTGTTTGTTTGTTTTTTGCATGTTAGGGATGGAACCCAGGGCCCTGGGCATATTGGGTAAGTGCTTCACCAATGCACTATACCCCAGCCCACTGACTGAAGCCTTTTATATATTATTAATTTCAGAAATGCATTTATTTATTTATTTATTGTGTGTGTTTTTTCCCATGTGCCATGGTGCATATGTAGGAGGTCAAAGGACAGCTTGCAGGAGTTGCTTCTCTCCTTCCACTGTGTGGGTCTCAGGATGGAACTCAAGTTGTTAGGTTTAGTGGCAAGCACCTTTGTCTGCTAAGCCATCTCAAAGTCATTCTGGTCTCTATTTTCCTAAGTACATTTTAATTAATTCTTTGAGAATTTTTCACACTCATATAATGTATTTTATTTTATTTTATTTTATTTTTTGGAGACAGGCTTTCTCTGTAGCTTTGGAGCCTGTCCTGGAACTAGCTCTTGTAGACCAGGCTGGTCTCGACTAACAAAGATCCGCCTGCCTCTGCCTCCCGAGTGCTAGGATTAAAGGCGTGCACCACCACCGCCCGGCCATATAATGTATTTTGATCATACACACACACTCCTGAGTCCTTGCATTGTCTCCCCCTGTATCTATTCCCTATCCCTTCCTGACTTCAAGTCAGCTCTAGGCTGGAATGTTGACTGGTTTGATCTTGTCCAGACAACCACAGCTCCTGTGAGATCAGGAGTGTAACAACTCTGTCACATCCAAAAGACACCGGCTCACCCTGGTCCCCTTTAGCCTCTGGCTCTTACAATATTTCTCCTTATAGGTGGATCTCTGTGAGTTCGAGGCCAGCCTGGTCTACCGAGTGAGAGCCAGGTCAGGCTCCAAAGCTACAGAGAAACCCTATCTTGAAAAACCAAAAAAAAAAAAAAAAAGAAAGAAAAGAAAACAAAAAAACAAAACCAAAACAATATTTCTTCTTACTGTTCCAGTATGTTTCCTGAGCTTTGGAGGGAAGGGATATGGCGTAGACATCACAGTTGTGGCTGAGTACTCCACAGACACTTATTCTTGGTGCCTCGGCCAGTGTGAGTTTCTGTGCTAACTACCATCCACTGCACAAAGAAGCTTCCTTGATGAGGCCCAAGAGCAGCACTGATCTATGGGTACTGACATATGAATTTAGAGGGCACTTTTGACACTAAAGAGCAGTGGTAGGTTCATCCCTATGGCCTGTGAGCTCCAAACTACGGGTTCTTCTCCAGACTTACAGAAGCAGGCGTGTATTTTCCCTGGTGGAGCAGGCCTTAAATTCCATCAGAAAGCACATATTGGCTGCCTCGATAACATGTGCGCCACTAATGCACCCATAGATAGATCTATTGAGCCAGTCATACTTGTAGCTCAAAGGGTTCAGAGATAGTAAGTCTGTTGGTGACTCTTCTGTGTCATGACACCTTACTGTACTCTGAAACTGAGCCATTGGGAGGGAGGAAGCTTCCTGGTCAGGGCCAGTTTGATTTCTCCATGGCTGGTGACAATTGTGTGATGCCTTCAGCAACACGGTCCTACCGTCAAGTTCTGGTGGGGGACCAAGAACAATGTGATGGCCGACATTGGAATTTGGGGGGGGAGGGTCTCTGAGATCCCCCAACCAACAACTAGAGGGGAAGGGTGTAGCTTATAAAATGGTAGGTAGGTTTCCATATCCCTTTCTAAACATTCTAGCACTCATTTGGTGTAGGAGGTGCTTCTTCATTTGTATTGCTTTCATTGGTTGAATAAAGAAAACTGCCTTGGCCTTTTGATAGGGCCGAAATCAGGTATGCAGAGTAGACAGGATGGAATGCTGGGAGGAAGGGAAGTGTGGCAGATGCCATGCTTCTCCGGCCCAAGATGGACGCTGGTTAGACTCATGCAGGTAAGCCACATCCTCGTGGTGAATACAGATTATCAGAAATGGGCTGAATCAAGATGTAAGAGTTGGCCAAGAAGAGGCTAGAACTAATGGGCCAGGCAGAATTTAAATGAATACAGTTTCTGTGTAATTATTTCGGGTATAAGCTAGCCAGGCGGCCCAGAGCCGGGCAGGACGGAACAAAGGGGTCCCGTGCTCCTCATACTACACTCATTCTCCTTCTCCCTACCCCTTCTGTACCCTTCTACTCCTCTTCCTACTTAAACCTCCCTTCCCATTATCCTCCTTCCCCCTTCCTATCACCTGTGTTCTGCTGTCCCCCCCCCCCCACGTCAAAAGACTGTGCCCCTAGGGTCCTCTTTCTACCTCCCTGGCTGCTACACCCCTTCCAAATTTAACACATGCATCTAAAGAGAAAATGCCAGGAACTATATATGAGGGAGGTCTGCACTCCTTTATATGTCATATAGGTTTATATGATCTTTATTTTTAATTTTAAAAATATTTATTTAGTATACGTGTATGAGTGTTTTCCCTGCATGTATGTGTATAAACCATGCTCATGCCTGGTATCTGTGAAAATCAGAAGAGAGCCTTGGATTCCCTGGAACTGGAATTACGGATGTTTGTAATGCGTGACACCTATGGGTCCTTGGTATCAAATCTGGGTCCTCCAGAAGAGCAGGCTTACCTAATCTTGAGTCCTACACTCCGAACAAGGTTCTAATATCCACATCTAGGCAAAGTGTTTGAGTGGCAGAACTAGACTTGGAACTGGGTGGATTCGGCTGCAGAGTACCACAGTAGGATTTGCCAGAAGTTCTTGGAAGTTTGCCTCTGTCTGCCTCTGTTTCTTCAACACAATAGGTGGAGGACACAGGATCTTCCAGTTAGGCAGCCCTGTGCTTCCATGCCAAGGTCAGCCTGGCCACCTAGACTTTACCATGAGGCTATAACATCTCTTAGGGCCTTGTATGCTTCCTGAAAAGAACGTCCTTCTAAGCTGTTGCTTTGGGTCATTCTACTTGGTCACTTCCAGGTAAGGCTGTTGGGATTCTGGGGAGACACAAAGATGAAAGAGAAGAGCTAATACAAATCTAAGAACTAGGTGTGGTGCTGCACACCTGTTAATGAGTCTGGTAATGGTGCCACAGGTCTGTAATCCTAGCACGTGAGAGGTGGGGGCAGAAGGATCAGAATTTCAAGGTCATTCTTTGCTAATTATTGAGTTTGAGGCCAGTCTAGGTTAACTGAGAACTTATCTGAAAAAAAAAAAAGTAGGAACCTAAGTATGACTGGTACCTGCTGTGAGAGTCCCTTCTTCTCCAGCTATCAAGATGAACATCCAGGATCTAGGGGAAGGGCTCACTGGGTGCTGACGCTGGGAAGTTAACAGTTACTCCCTCATCCTAAAGAAAACTAATGGTGTCCGTGGTTAAGAGCTGGGTGTGGTGGTCGTTTGAGTATTTCTTTTTTTTTTTTAAATATTTATTTATTTATTATGTATACAATATTCTGTCTGTGTGTATGCCTGCAGGCCAGAAGAGGGCACCAGACCCCATTACAGATGGTTGTGAGCCACCATGTGGTTGCTGGGAATTGAACTCAGGACCTTTGGAAGAACAGGCAATGTTCTTAACCTCTGAGCCATCTCTCCAGCCCCCTCGTTTGAGTATTTCTAGCTTTCCTGTTGATGGGTACATTGAAATTGGACTAGTTTATTCTTCCTCTATCCCCCATTCATCTATTGAACTCCTGGCCCTCAGTGAGGTGGTACTAGGAGGTAGACCACCCGAGAAGTGCTTAGATCATGACATGGAGGCTTTAGGAAGGGTTTCCGAAGAGCCCCAGAGAGCTTCCCACCAAGGGAGCATACAGTGGAAATCAGGGGTCTGAAACCAGGAGCGCAACTTTAGCACCAGCCAAGCATGCCAGCTCCTTGATCTTGTACATTCGGAACTGGGAGAGGTACGTTTGTGTGTGTGTGTGTGTGTGTGTGTGTGTGTGTGTGTGTGTGTTTGTTGTTGTTTTGTTTTGAGACAGGGTTTCTCTGTAGCTTTGGAGCCTGTCCTGGAGCTAGCTCTTGTAGACCAGGCTGGCCTCAAACTCACAAAGATAATTTTTTTGTTTGTTTCTGTTTTTTGGAGACAGGGTTTCTCTATGTAGCTTTGGAGCCTGTCCTGGCACTCGCTCTATAGACCAGGCTGTTCTTGAACTCACAGAGATCTGCCAGCCTCTGCCTCCTGAGTACTGGGATTAAAGGTGTGCATTACTATCGCCTATCTCATATTTCTGATATTGGCAAACTTCCCAGCCTATGGCATTTTATTACAGTAGTCCATAGGCTTAACAGGGACACATGATAACGTTTGATCATGTGATTAAATCTGTGTTTGAACTGATGTTCTGAAGAGTAGATGTTCAAGAGGAAATAAAGAAAAGAAAAGAAGAAATACCCACTTCCTAGTTTGAGTCAAGATTCCTTGTGACTTGGTACTGACGTTGTATAGGTATTTCACCCGAATTGCTGCAATCCCTAGCAGAGAGAGAAAGGCTCATAAGAATTAGGGAATAAAGGAAACACACAAAGCTCAGGAAGTAAATGAAACTTACAAGACCCTGGAAGCTTCTGAAAGTTATAGGGGTCACAAGGCCCCTCCCCAGGGTCATATGAGCAACGACGGTTGCTGGGAAGAATGCTCTCAACCAGCAGAGGTGGCTGCAGGTTGCACAGGGAGCACCGGGCATGAAGATGTTTTAACATTACCACGCATGCTAGGGTGGGCTTTTTGGTGATGAAGCTGTTTAAGAGTCGCATTCCTGTGAGGAACTCCTCCCTCACAGTATCAACAAACTCATTGGCTCATCCAGCCAGACTTGGGTGAAACTGGCTCAGTCCCTCTGTCCCATCCACACAGTGACCTGTGATTCAAGTGTTATTTATTATCTTCTAGTGTGCTGGCTTAGCAGGCTTGTTTTTTGGTTTTTTTCAGACTGTATCTCTCATTACCCAGGACTTACCAAGTATACCAATATACTCCACCTCCACCCCGTTCTCTCTTTGAGCCTTTCCTGGTTTGGCCCAGCTCCTAAAAGCAGCACTGAGCAAACTGTCCCCTTCTCTAAGAGCTTCCACATAGCCTAGTCCTGCTGCCCAGTCCTCTTGTCCACCAAACCCCATTCCCTGATTGTTTTTCAGGTTTATTTATTATGTGTACACTATTCTGCCTACATGCCAGAAGAAGGCACCAGATCTCATGATAGATGGTTGTGAGCCACCATGTAGGTGCTGGGAATTGAACCTGGGTCCTCTGGAAGAGCAGCCAGCGTTCTTGACATCTGAGCTGTCTTTCAGTCCCTCCACCCCATTTCCTGCTTCTGTAGCTTCGAAGTACTAAACAGTATCTGTCTGTTTCTGTTTCTCTCTCTCTCTCTCTCTCTGCCCCCTCTCTCTGTCTGTCCTCCCCACCTTCCCCACCCTCCCCACATCTCACCCCCTGCTTCACTGTGTAGACCTGGCTGGCCTGGAACTTCCTACATAGACCAACCACATGACCTGGAACTCACAAAGCTCCTCCTGCCCCATCTCCTGAGTGTTGGGATTAGGATTGGATATTTTCTGTCACCTGTTTTGTAAACAAAATTGTATTCAAACGGAGCCTCACTTATTGATACATAGTATTTACCATGATCCAGACTGTGTGGTCCCTCTGACTTAAGATATTCACTGTCTATCCTTTTATAGATGTAAAAAGCAAACAAAAAAGAAAGCAAGCAAAAAAAATCAACAATTTCCCAGCCCAGTATAAAGATGAAGCCTTTAGCCATGAGTCACCAGGCTACATTTGCCTTCCAGCTGCACCACTAAGAGCTCGGCCACCCTGGTTACTCATCCATGGTCTGGGACTCTGAACCCTCCCAGCTGAGGTGAGAAACAAACTCTGTCACCTTGTTAACCTCTTTGAAGCAGTCCTGAGGGTCCCCCTATGCTTGATGTCTTAGATTATGATCCTAGCGGATCTTCTCTGTTCCTATCAAAAATTAAAAACAGTGGAGGAATCTGGGCAGCCACCTTTCCTGTCCTCGGAATAAAGATGCCCATGCCAGTGGTCCTTGCCAAGCAGGGCATGTTGGTTAGCTGAGTCAGAGCGACTCAGGAGGTTTTCGACGGTAGACTGTGGGGCTGTCTTTGATCTATTCTGGACTCTATGCTGACTCAGTGCTGACGATGGAAGGATGCAGATGAAATGCCTGGGAGATCGAGAGTCCCAGTGGTCTCCAGAGCCTCATGGGAAGGACTGGAAGGAATGAGAGGATGTTTATCAGGAATTGGTGTGAACTCTGACATCAGTTATTGAAGTCTGGCAGTGGAAAGACTTGGCCGGACAGCAGTTCCTGGGAAGTTGATATGGGGCCGCTAGGTGGTCCCAAGTTTAATTTGAGCCAGACATACAGGGCTGGCAGGGAACACAAGACCCTGTTTCTGCAGGAGATGCCTGTGGGCTCTGAGGAAGATGAACAGAAAGCAGTTTAAGTGAGCTAGGCACTTTCCATTGGAAGATGGATGTCAGGGTTGGAGACGGTTCTTAGTGGGGATATTGCCAACGTTTCAGGGACCAAGGAGGAAGTATAAAGAGGGTGGGGTTAATGAGTCTTTTGGGAACCATGTCATCAGGAGGAATTCTGGAGGGTCCAGGGACATTTCCCAGGAAAAGAGATGACCACAGGGAAGAAAGACCATGACCAGGCCTTCTCCATGAAAGGAGTTGCTGTGACTATCATCTATCTATCTATCTATCATCTATCTATCTATCTATCTATCTATCTATCTATCTATCTATCTATCATCTATCTATCTATCTATCTATCTATCTATCTATCTATCTATTTATCTATCTATCTATCTACCTATCGTGGTGCTGGGGCTAGGAGCTAGGACCTCATACATACTTGGCAAGCTCTGTGCCTTTGAAGGACATCGCCAGTCCTAAACTTTCTGCCCCTATTACAAGCAGAACTCAATGGATTCAGCATCAAATGATCAACCCTGCTCAGCCCTTTCCCGCATCCTCCCCTGCATGATCCAGCTCTACCTTCTCCAAAGAGGTGATTCTTAGATCCGTGTTTGTTCTTCTTAGCGCTGCCTTCCTGTTGATGGCTAGGGATGCCTGCTGGGAGTTAGCATGCTGGGTTCTCTCTTCAGAGAGAATGGAATCTGCCTCAAGGACTTCCATTTTCACTTTGTATGGTTGAGTCTGTTGTGTGTAAATCTGGGGTAGCATGGCAGATGCTTGTCACCAAGACAGAGAGCCAGTCCACAGCGAGGGAAGGATGAGACAGGGATGAAGAGAAGCGGAGATCTGCTAAGCAGATCCTTTTTAATCTCTTTCCTTGCTTTGCTTCTGAAATTGGGCTTTATGAGCTATCCTTGCATCCTTGCTATGAGTTTTGCAAGGACCTGCTACTGATTTCCCTGGGTTTCTTCTCGTGTGACCCAGATGGCTCAGTGGTTAGGAGCATTTGCTGTTCTTGCAGAGGACCAGAGTTCAGCTCCCATCTCAACAGCCTGTAACTCCAGCTCCAGGGGAGCTGGTGCCTTCCTCTGTTCCCTTAGGGTTCCAGCACACATGTGTGCACACCCACAGAGAGACACGCACACAACACATAAACAAATATTACTGATTAGATATCTCAGAGAGTAGGAGAGAATTTCTCAGTACATGGAGGCATGGTGGCAGATGGTGCCCACCGCTGAGTATTGCTTTCAAGGAGCTGGGGATGAAGCTGAATGGCAGTGGGTAAACCATGAAGAGTAGGGGAAGAGTTTGGCCTTGGCCTTCAGAAACTTTTGAGATGAATGGTAAATGCCATTTTCTAATTCTGGGTCCTTGGGAGAGAATTCACAGCCCTACCTCAGCCCATTTCTTATGCAAAGTGGGGGATAAATAGACCACAGAGCTGTGAGGACTGAATCACCCCATGCACCCCATGCGTTAGCTATCTATGCTGCTAGAGACTGTTCTGGGTCAGGAGATTTCAGTGGTAGAGTACACATTTGTACGCTCAGTGCTCTAGGGTTCATTCCCAATACGAAAGACTAGGTGTGGGGGTGGGGGCAAGGTAAGGGGAGAGAGGGAAAGAGTGGGCTGAGAAGGAAGGAAGAAAGGGTAACGTGGGGTATGGAGAGAGGCATCAGATTAACATATTATAGAAGTCCTTAGGCAGAGAAAGACTAAAAGCCTTCTCCACTTGGGCTACAAGCAGCTAACGGAGCACGCGTGCTCTGTGTAACCACGTGGGAAGGTGGGTGCTGGGCAAATGATCTTCAGAAGGTCGTGAGCCTCAGGGTCCAGAGCTTGTGAGAGTCCGTCTCTCCCCGGAGCACTTCCCCTTTCTTAATAAACCGTTTCTATTTCTGTTGCTAATCACATGTCTCTGGTGGAAGCTCTTTGTCTTGGGACATGAGAACCTGGACATCTTTCCCTCTGTCCCCTAGACTCTTGTCTGTAACAGAGCAGAGAAAGGAAGGACAAGAAAATAGAAGAGAAATGGCCAGAAACAGTGTTTTATTTTTATTTTATTATTATTATTTTATTTTATTACTTTAAAAAATACCAATCCAAATTCCCACTTCCTCTCCTCCTCCCACTTCCCTCCCACTCCCTCCACACACTCTCCCCTCCCACCCCTCTCCAATCTTAAGAGAGGGCAAGGCACCCTGCCCTGTGGGAAGTCCAAAGCCCTCCCACTACATCCAGGTTGAGCAATGTATACATCCAAAGAGAATAGGATCCCAAAAAGCCACTACATGCAGTAGAGACAAATCCCAGTGCCATTGTCATTGGCCCCTCAGTCTGCCCCAATTGTCAACCACATTCAGAGGGACTAGTTTGATCCCATGCTCGTTCATTCCCAGTCCAGTTGGAGTTGATGAGCTCCCATTAGCTCAGGCACATTGTCTCACTGGGCGAACCCCTCATAATCTTGACTTCCTTGCTCATACTTTCCCTCCTTGAAACAGTGTTTTTAAATATTGAGCAATCATTACCTCGTAGTTCTAGAGGTCAGAGTGGGAAGTGGGTCTCCCTGGGCTGCACTCGAGGCTTGAGGCTGGTTTCTATTGGACGTCCATATCACTGCCATTTCTGGCCCTAGGGGTCTTTGACTGTCTCTGCACGTGGCCCCTTTTCCTATCTTACCTCTGTATCCAAGGCCACAGAGTTCTCTCTCTGACTCTGTTTCCCCTGGAGCTGTGGATACATTAACTGGGGGCTTGTGGTTACACCAGGCCTTCTTGTGGTGTTAGAGTCCAACAGGAGACTGGGTGACTTTATAAAGAACAGAAAGAAATTTATTTGGCTCATGGTTCTAGAGGTTGGGAGGTCCAAGGGCATGGTATAGCTCTTGGGGAGAACCTCCCCACTGTACTGCCCCATGGTAGAAGGAGAGAGGGTCCCCAGTGAACCAGAAGAAAAGCAAAACACAGCTCACTTAAAAAAAGTTTTAGGCTGGAAGTGGTGGTACACGCCTTTAAAACTAGCACTAGGGAGACCGTGGCAGGTGGATCACTGAGCATGAGGCCAGCCTGGTCTACATTGTGAGTTTGAGGCTAATAAGGGGTACATAATTTCTATTTATTTATTTATTTTATATATTTATTTTTGTGTGTATGTTTGGGTGTCCACAGAGGCCAGAAGAGGACTTCAGATCCTCTGGAGCTAGACTTGCGGTTGGTTGTGAGTCTCCTGATGTAAGTGCTGAGAACTGAACTTGGGTCTTTAGGAAGAACATGAAGCTCTCTAACCACTGAACCATCTCTCTTTAATCCTCTCTCTTTCTCTTTTTGTATTCAACATCCTCTTTATTAACCATCTCTGTAATTTTTTGTTTGTTTGTTTGTTTGTCTGTATCTCTAAGGTAGAGTATGCACAGGTTTAGGGAAATACCTGTAAAGAAAATCGTCTTTTCAGGCCTGGGGCTATAGTCTGGTGACAGAGAGCTTGCCTCGCCTGTGTGCATGAGGTCATAGATTCAGATATTCGTCCTGATGACATGCTGAGGCAGGAGGAGGAATTTCATATGCTTTTGTTTTTGTTTTTGTTTTTTTTTTAAGACAAGATCTCTCTATGCAATCCAGGGTGGCCCGGAGTGTGACACCCTCCTACCCCACCTCCCAAGTGCTGGGATTACAGGCATGTGCCAGCTCACCCAGCTTGTTTAGGGCTTTTGGATAGGGCTCCTGTGGCAATGTGATCTCAGGTGGACACATTCTCCATAGCGCTGAAGAAGCTCGTGATTCATAGCTTACAGAAGAACTGAACCAGCAGGCTCACTTCACAGAGACTGGGGCCTCTGTGAGGACCAAGATCGAGATCAGATAGTGAGTTTCTAGTTAGAACTAGTCCCAGTCAGGGCTCTGGGCTGGAGCAGGCCTCACTGCACAGCTTCAATTACCCTTGAGCAAAGACGGATATGCTGGCCAGGAAACAGGGAGGCTCCGTCCTGGTCTGCAGGATTGACCTGTGTGTTCATGGCAAACCCAGGTTTTTGGAGTAGACCCTTGGTTTATCTGGTAGCAGAGAAGGGGTCTCAGGAAGCTGCTGGCTAATTTTAGAATGGTCACCCATTAGTAAATATTTTTCTGTTTTTTTCTTTTAAATGTTTGTAGTGTGTGTCTGTGTGTGGGCGTTTTGGCATAAGGACTGTGTCCCTGGAGTACAGAAGAGGTGTGTGTGTGTGTGTGTGTGTGTGTGTGTAGCTACACTTGCAGGCAGTTGTGAGCTGTCTGATGTGGGTGTTGGGAACAGATGTTTTTAACTGCCGAGTCATCCTGGAACGAGATGGTGTAATCTCTGGTTAATCCAGTTATTTCAGTGAATGGGCTAAAGGAGATAGTTCAACTCCTTGCTAATATAGAGTTTTCCTAGCCTCTTACTGGATATATCTGAATAGGAGACCAAAATTAAGTGAAACTGTCTTATAATAGTTATATCTTATTAGCATTTTTTTGTTTTTGTTTAATGATTTTTTTTTTTGAAATAGAGTCTTTCCACATAGGCCTAGCTGCTAGCTTACTTCAAACTCATAGTGGTCCTCCTGCCTCAGCCTTCCTAGGGCTAGGATTATAGTGTGTGCTACTGCAACTGGCAGTACTTGTTTTTGAAAGTTAAAAGCTTAAATGGGTGAAAATGAAGTTTTCCTTTCTCTAGGGTCACTGTCTCCTAGTGTCCTTTAGAGACAACCACAGATACAGTTTCTAGAACATTCTTTCGGATATGTTCAGTGCCAGTAGTTCTTGATAGGGGCATGTGTATGACTTTTGGCCCTAGGGGCCGTTTTTGACGCTCACACCTGAAGGAGTGCTATGTTTAGCAGGTAGTGGGCCAGAGACCCCACAATGTACAGAATGGTCACTGTGCCAGAGAATGACCCGATGGGGGATGTTCCTGGCATGGTGCCTGAGAGGCTGTGCTCTCTGTGCCGACGGATGCAGATGTGTACACACAGGAGCCCACGAGCGCTTCCGCTCTACCAATGGTGGGTTCACCGTCTTCTACACTTTCTCCTTTCCATGTGCCCATGGAGATTGCTTTGCATCACATGAGGGGAGCATCTCCAGCCTGGGGACACCATTCTCTATAAACAGATCACTGACTGGCTCCTTCTCCTGCTGAGGGACACTCAGGTTGTTTCTAGCCTCCACAGACAAGATCCCCAGGTCACCGCTTGGAGAACCCATGACTGTCAGCTGGTGCATCTGTCTGGTAATTCCTTCTAGTAGACTAGCTAGGTCAAAGTGGACGTGAGTTCAGGATGCTCGCAGGTGTTGCCAAAGGCCTTCCAAAGACGCTCATCATGCATTCTCATCTCCCGTCACCATACAACCAATGCTTCTTCTATTTTAAAAGAATGGTAATTCAGAGCAACCTGCTTTTCAGCAAACAGGAATTGGGGTAAAGGGGTATACAGACCTCTAAGTGTCCAGCATTAGAGGTATTCTCTGCAACCAGAAGGGCAGAGACAAACCAACCTACGATAAATATTTTGGAGCTGGCCTAGCACAGCGTCAAGGGTTCTTTTTGTTTTCATGCAGGCCTGGATAATGGCCAATCTTCCTCCTGCCCCTGTTCTTTCCCTCTTAGCTGTTTTATTCTTCCTCTTCCTCCCCTTACTGCTTCATAGGGTTTTGTGTAACCTCAACCTGGCCTTGGACTGACTAGGTAGTTGAGGGTGACCTTGAACTCTTGATCCTTCTCCCTCTGCTTTCCAAAGGTTGTATATTGGCTAGTTTATGACAACTTGGCACAAGCTAGAGACATCTGAAAGGAGGGAGCTTCAATTGAGAAAATGCTTCCATAAGATCCAGCTGTAGGGCCCTTTCTTAATTAGTGATTAATGGGGGAGGGCCCAGCCCATTGTGGGCGGTGCCATCCCTGGGCAAGTGGTACTAGCTTCTATAAGAAAGCAGGCTGAGTAAGCCATAGGGAACAAGCCAGTAAGCAGCCGTCCTCCAAGACCTTGCATCAGCTCTTGCCTCCAGGTTCCTGCCAGGCTTACGTTCTTATCCTGACTTCCTTCAGTGATGAACAGTGATGTGGAAGTGTAAGCCAAATAAACCCGTCCTGCCCAAGTTGCTTTGGTCACGGTGTTTCATCACAACAATAGTGACCCTAACAAAGACAGATGTGAATCACCAATTCTGGTTCTAAAAATCTTTTCTTTTTAAATGTTTTAACTCCCCATTTTAAAATACCAGTAGTAAATTCCTGTATTATTTTATTTGGTGTAATGACCTTAGGCTCATCCATGCTGAAACAGGTGTGAGAATTCCTTTTCATTGTGGGCATATGTCAGATGTGGGGGCGTATGCCGGATGTGGGGCATATGCCGGATGTGGGGGATGTATGCCACATGTGGGGGGTGTATGCCGCATGTGGGGGAGTCTGCTGGATGTGGGGGGGCGTATGCCGCATGTGGGGGCGTATGCTGGATGTGTCTGCCGCATATAGTTGACCTGTCCATCAGGTCTCATGATGGACACAGAGCCTATTCTTCATGTTTGGGGGTCTTACAAATGGTGCTGTAATAAACACTAGTGTACAAGTATCTGTTTGAGTCTCAATTTTCCATTCTTTTGGTATGTGCCTGGTAGAATTAATTGATCATAAGGTTTTGCCATTATTAACTTTAGGACGCTCTTGGAGGAGAACTCACCATCTCAGTATATGCTAAAAATTCACCAGGGGAACATGTTGCACGTATGCATTGTATTCGAAGGAGAGAAGGGCTTCATCTGAGTGTACATTTAAGGAGTGTGCCAGATAAAGAAGTTACATAACCATGATGATGATGACAAAGCCCGTGTTCACCAGGAGAAAGGCTGAACTCACACAGTCTGAGAGGAGGAAGAAGAACCGGCAAGACTTTACAGACCAAGAGGTGGAGCTAAATCAAAAGCCAAAAGCCACCATCTATACTGTGCATTTCAGGGGTGTTAGTGTCGGGTGGCGCGGTGCTTGCAGCTGTAACCTTTGTGTTGTGTTTGAGTCTGGCAATGCAGGTAAAATGACGTGTTTTCTGTTGTATATTTATTTATTTGCTTTTTTTTTTTTTTTGAGACAGAATCTTACGTAGTCCAGGAGTGCTAGAGCGGTGTCTCAGTTAAGAGCTTGTACTGCTCTCTTGCAGAGGACCTGAGTTTGGGTCCCAGCACCCATGTTGGGTGGCTCACAACCACCTGTTGTAGGGCCCATGGGTCTACCCCTGCTCCTGGGGTTCATCTTGAGGACAGTTTCTGGCCAGCCAGCATTTCCTGTTTGTTCCTGTGCTCCCTCTGCCCCCGCCTGATGTTTAGCTATAGGGCATTGTTCACTCCATCTTGGGTGTGGCAATTTCCCACCTGCCTTGGGTGGGGGGATTCCTTGTGCTGCAGGTAGGTATTTAAGGTTTTTCCTAAGTTTGAATAAATAGCATTCAGCTGATCTCCTTTCCAATGACCCAGGTCTCTTGTGTGTTCTTTCAATCTCCAGGCCCTTGCCCGGCTCACGTACGGAACTGTACCGAGAGTAACACAGGCACAGGCATTAGAGTTGGAGGCACCGCTGGGATATCAGGAGTTACAACCTATAACTCCAGCTCCAGGGGATCCGGTGCCTCTTGTGTTCGTGGGCACCTATGTTCACATGTATCATACACACACACATACATACATACATGAAAAAGAGAGAGACATAAAATCAAAAATAAAAACAAAAACCTTCTGTGTAGCTGAAGCAGGCCTTGAGCTCCGAATCCTGCTGCCTCTACCTTTCCTTGTACTGGGACTCTGGGTGTGTGCTACCATACATGACATTCTTTTTGTTGTTGTTACTGAGATAAAGTCTCACGTAGCCACGGTCCTGAAAGTTATGTGTATCCAGGGATGACCTTAAACTTCTGATCCTCCTGCCTCCACCTCCTAAGTACTGGGCTTACAAGCATGCACCACCACACCTGGTGCTGGGGACGGAACCCCGGAGTCTCATGCATGCTAGACAAGCACTCTATGAACCTAGTCCCAAGCTCGAGCATGGGGTTCTTCAAAGTCAGAGTCTGTGTATGTTGTGTGCCTCCCTTATTCCCACGTAACGTGCTCCGGAGCACCGGCCACTCGCGCATCCGCAGTGCCACAGACCTAAACCCACACTGCGCTGTGAGGAGTTCAGACACAATTGTGCTTCTCAGAGTAATATTATGACAAGCAGAGGAAGCAGAGAAGTTTGCATTTATCTCCGTTCCTGTCACCCCACAGAGAAGCAAAGGTGCAATGTCGAGTTTTTCATTGTTTTCATGGAATTTTGTTCCTATAATACTTGAAAATCTTTTAATTGAATTTAAAGTTTAGTTTTCTGCATGTGGGGTTTTGCTGGCAGTTTGTCCGTGAGCCACATGAATGCCGTACCTGAGGAGTCTAGAGGAACACATCCGATCCCTGGAGCTGGAGTGACAGATGGCTGTGGGGGACCGTGTGGGTGCTGGCAACTGAATCCAGGTCCCCCAGAAGAGCAGCCAGTGCTCTTAGCCAGTATTTGGAATATACATCTATACATACATACATACATATATATATTTAGGTACTCATTATGTAGCCCTGGTTGTCCTGGAACTTGATTTGTAGATCAGTCTATCCTGGAACTCACAGAGATCTGCCTGCTTCTGCCTTGTGAGTGCTGGAATTAAAGGTATGTACCATTATGCCTGGCCAGTATTTGAAAATCTTTAGGGAAAGGATAAAGCCTTGGTTTTTTGGTTTTTTTTTTAATTTATTTGTTATTTTTTTTATTCTGTGGTGATACAGTTTCTTTTTCTTCTTTCTCTCTCTCTTTTAGAGAAAGAACTCTGAAGTAGTGTAATAGGAAAGAGAATGTACCTGTGTTTTGGTTAACAAGTTAGAACTTACTTAGAATTAATATAATTTTTTAAATTATGGCAGGCATCGTGGCCCGTGCCTATAACCCCAGCACTTTAGAGGGAGAGGCAGGAGGGTCAGGAGTTCAAGGCCATGCCCAGTCTGTCACCACCAAAGTCTGTCTCAAGGAAACTCAAACCAGCCAAGCAAAGAAATCCCAAACTCCTTAGTTATTTAAACTATTTTTGTGTGGTGTTGTTACCTAAGCTGTTCCCAACTTAGTTTAAACGTTGTTTATTTGTGTGTGTGTGTGTGTGTGTGTGTGTGTGTGTGTGTGTGCGTGTGTGTGTGCAGGTGTGGAGGTCAGAGGACAACTTGCAGCAGTGGGCTCTCTCCTTTTACTGCGTGGGTTCTGTGGCTCAAACTCGGGTTGTCAAGTGCAACAGGAAGTGCCTTTACTGGTGAATCACTGAGATGACTTTGTAGTCTAAAGTTTAGATTTTAAACATGGTCTGACATTGGCTGGGCGCGGTGGCTCGCGACTGAAATGCCAGCACTCAGTTGGGAGAGGCAGACACAGGTAAAGGAGGCTCACTGTGAGCTTCAGGGCCAGCCAGGGCTACGATAGTGAGATCTGGCTAAACAAACACACAAACACACACTACATAAACCTTTGGAACGAGTTATAAATGTAAATAAATTCTCTATCCACAAATACATGTGTACACATATCACCTCCCTTATGAAAAACTGAGTCTATGAAATAGTAAGGCATAAAGGTCTCTGGAAATACATTAAGGTGCGAGCCCCAGTTTGAATCTGGAGTGCTCCCCTCATGCTCATGGTTGTTTTGAAGGCTGTAGAGGTGAGGCCTGGCTGGTGGAAACAGGGCACGGGGACAGGGCTTCAGGGTTAGACCATTTCTGGTTCTGACGTTTCTGTTTCCTGTGGGAATCCCATGGGAAGAACAGTAGCTCGCGTAGCTCGCGCTCCTGCCCCTGCAGGCAGTGCTGTTTCCCCACTGTGTCCTCCTGCCAGGAGGGACTGAAGCCTGTGTCCCTCCCTTGTCCCTACAGGGGCATTTAAATAGCTAAGTGTGGAAAGAAAATAAGGTCGCTGCGGACCCTTTCCCTGCCAGTGTCAGTGCTTGGCTGTGAAGCCATCTAGTCTCCCCCCACCCCCTCTCAATTTAATTGAGATCCAATCTCCAGAACCCACATGGTGGGAGGAAGGCTGGAACCCCCCCCCCAAAAAAAAACTGTCCTCTGACCCCTTAAGTGAGCTGTGGCTCGCACACATCCTCATGTCCTTGTATATTTTCTACCCAAGGCACTTCTTCACACACGAATAAACAGAAGTAAGTAAGTAAACTTTAGATTATAAATTAGGGCACTTTAGTCTAACTCACCTCCCCCCCGACTATCAGGAGGAATCATATTGGTTCCTGTTTGTGGGGTGAGTGATCAGGTCATCACGGAACGTGAGCAGTTTAAGTGCCGAGAAGCAGTAACGGGCCAGCTGTGGCTAGTCACAGCTACTCTGCCATCCCAAGGAATGATCACCTCCGTTCCAGAAAAACATCTTTCAGATCCCAAACGTTAACCTGTTTGTTAGACAGAACATACATCCACGGGAGGAGGCCAGCTTCTCCCAGTTTTGAAAGATTCTGAGGAAGAAAGCAAATTTACAGCTACATGCAAAGTGAACTGGGGGGCTCAAGGGACAGCAATAGCCTAAGGTGGCAAGTGGACCAGCCATCAAGGGAAGTTCTGTCCTAGGTTGCCTCACTAGGACCCTGCGTGTCTGCAATGACTCAGCCTGTTCCCTTTCCCCAGCCACGGAGAACCAAGGCCTTCCTGCCTTGGGCACACACATACTCTATGAATGCCCAGCCCACTACTCTTCCTGTTCTCCACCCTCCAGTGGAGCAATGTAAGCGGAGGCCACTCGTGCAAACCCATGTGCAAGACTGTATAGGTGTGCAAAGTCTAAGGGAGTGCACGGAGATCATTTTCAAAAAGCAATTTGAAATAGAAACTCAGGCTGGGGATGTGGCTCAGTTAGTAGAGGCTTGCCTGGCATTCATGAGGCCCTGGGCTCCAGGCCCAGCACTGTAGAAACTAAGTATGGCGGCTTTAACCTGCAAGCCCAGCTCTTGGGAGGTGGAGGCAGGGTCTGCCAGAGTTCCAGCTCATCCTTGGCTACAAGGTCAGCCTGAGGTTCTCAAGAATTCATCTTAGAAAGGAAGTAAGGAAGTAAGGAGGGAGGGAAGGTACTTTTTGGAACTCAAAATTCTCTTAAACTTTGAACTTTGAAAGACTAGTCCCAGGATCAGAACGACAGAATAAGCAGGAATTGTGCTCCTCTCAGCTGTAAAATGTACCAAACGGTGGCTGGCTCATAGATTAGAGTTTGTGGAGTGAGATTCAAACGCCCAAATTCCTTTTTGCTTTTCCCATTTCTTCGTGTGTGAGTCACACATGTATGTGTGTTGTGCCAGTGTGTATATGCATGTTTGCAAGTTCACGAACACATATGATGTGTGGGTTCATGTGCAGGTTAATTAACCATCCTAGATGGCTCTTCCTCCCCATTCAATGAGGCAGGCTCTCTCAGTCAGGTCCAGAGCTCATCCATATGGCTATTCTTGCTAGCCAGCTTGCTCTGAGGAATTCCCTGTTCCGACCTTCTCAGACTGGAATTATAGGCAGGCCATGATGCCCTCCTGGTGTTTACATGGGTCTTGGGGATCTGAACTTAGATCCTTAGCATGTCTAGGTCCTGGAAACCTGACTGGTGATGAGAGGATGAAAAAAAAAGAAAGAGTGGGTTCAGGTGGGGGTTTCTGGCTCTGGTGAAGCAGCAAGTGAACCTTAGCACATCTCCTCAGGGCCTCTACTACATACACTGTGGAGAGGCGGGGTTCGCTAGCTCTCTGTAGAGAAGCAGTTTCAGGCTGTGAACACGAGGTGGGAGCTTAGGTCATGCTTTCAGTAGACTTTGTCAGCATTCGAGCAGAACTGGAGGAGGCTTTGCCAGTTCCCACGAGTCTGAGGCAGTCACTTAAGGCTGACTCCCTACAGGGTTTCGTGCAAGCGCTTTATCTGTTGAATCATTTTCCTCAGCCTCATACTGCTGTGGGATAATGTCCTTGTACCTTGGAAAGATGTGCCACTTGTATTGGTTTAATAAAATGCTGAAGGCCAGCAGCCAGGCAGGAAGTATAGGTGGGGCAACTAGACAAAGAGAATTCTGGGAAGAGGAAAAAGCAGAGACACAGTCACCAGCCAGATGCAGAGGAAGCAAGATAAGAATGCCTTACTGAGAAAAGGTACCAAGCCATGGGCTAAACATAGATAAGAATTATGGGTTAATTTGAGTTGCAAAAGCTAGTTAGTAATGAGCCTGAGCAATAGGCCAAACGGTTTATAATTAATATAAGCCTCTGTGTATTTATTTGGGACTAAATGGTTGCAGGACTGGGTGGGACAGAAACTCTTGTCTACATCATATAAAATTTCATTGAACACTGTGTCTTAGTTGCTTTTCTATTACTGTGACAAAACACCATGGCCAAAGTGGCTTATAAGAGAACTTAATTGAGCTCACAGTTTCAGAGGGTTGGAGCAGGAAGGCAGAGTCAAGGCATGACAGCAGGGACAGCTGAGAGATCACATCTGCCTGAAAGCAGGAGGTCAATAGCACTAGGAATGGTGTCAGTCACTAGGAACCTCAAACCCGCCCCCAGTGACACACCTTCTTCAACAAGGTCACGCCTCCTAATCCTCCCAAAACAGTTCAACTGACTGGGGACCATGTATTCAAATATATGAGGCTGGGGCTGGAGAGATGGCTCAGTGGTTAAGAGCACTGACTGCTCTTCCAGAGGTCCTGAGTTCAATTCCCAGCAACCATATGGTTGCTCACCACCACCAGTAATGAGATCTGGCGCCCTCTTCTGGCCTGCAGGCATACATGCAGACAGAACACTGTATACATAATAAATAAATATTTAAATTAACAAACAAATATATGAGGCTGTGGGGACCATTCTCACTCAAACCCTGTTCTCTGATCCTCACTTGGTTTATGGGAGAAAGTCAGATGGGGTTGATTTTAGAGGAAAATACTGCATTCTGAAACAGAGCAAAAACTATATCTACACACACACACACACACACACACGTTATATAAGCAAACTATATATATACACACACACGTTATATAACCAAACTATACATACATACATATGTTATATAAGCTAACTATATATACATACATATATATTATATGAGCAAACTATATATACATACCTGTTTTATAAGCAAACTATACATACACACACATATATGTTATATAAGCAACACACATATGTTATATAAGCAAACTATATATATACATACATGCATACATACACATATATATGTTATATAAGCAAATATATTTCTGTGTCTCTATGACCCCCACCAAACCCAAAGCAGGAAACCATGCTCCATGAACCCCATCTGCGCTCCCAGCCAGGGATTAGTTTATGGTTTTCATGTCAGGGTTTTTTCTTCCTCAGCATGACCTCACAGCCCTTATTGGTGTCTGTGCACAACTGAGCTCTGAGTGATTTTCTCAGTGAGGGAGTCATTGGCTCTGACTGGTTGATGCCAGGGTCCTGTTTCACCATTTTCTGCATGGGGTCTGACTTCCCCGGAAGGCCCCCTCGGACCTCCTCTTCTTCCTGCCACCTGACTCTGGAATGTGCCACGCAGCCCCCTTTGCCCCTAGGGCCTGAGAGAGAAGAGCTAAACTCAGCTAAGCCATGTCCTGTAGCCTGTCCGGTGAGATGCATGCACCCAGTCCTGCAACCTGCCAGGTGAGATGCATGCATCCGCACCAGCTGGGGATGTTTGCTGTGGTTCTCTTCTGAACGTCACTGGAGGCCCCTCCCCTCTGTAGTAACAGGGTGAGGTGAGGACATACCTAATGCTTCCAGCCTCTCCAAGCGCCCAGGCCCCAGTCTCAGATGGTTGCTTCTACTGAGCCTCACTGAGTCTCAAGCTTGTAGGGAAGCCTCTGGCTCCTCTAAACCTTTCTAAGAAGGCCTTTGGGAACCCAACTTTAATATGCTATTATTATAATTAATTGGGGGTTTGATTTGCATATAACAAATTGCAAGGATTATAATAAGTTTTATGAGTTTCAACAAAAGTTTAAATCCTCATAACAATGGCCCCATTGGCACAGACCCTTCCAGCACAGTGGTAAATTCCCCAGATGCTCTCCCAATGATATCCCGAGCTTCTTCACACTTCTGAGTCCTTTATCGTATGCAGTTCTGACTGTTCTAGAAGGCGACAGAAATGGAAATCAGAAAAAGGCTGAGTCTTCTGTCTGGCTTCTTTTAATATGGCAATATTGCTGAGATTCATTTTTGTCATTGTTGTTATTGCTTGTTTTTCCAGACAGGGTCTCACTGTGTAGCCCTGGCTATCCTGGAACTCACTCTTAGACCAGGCTGGCCTTGAATTCACAGATATCTGCCTGCCTCTGCCTCCTGAGTGCTGGGTTTAATGGTAGCACAACACCAAGATTTTTGTTTTATTTTAAACAGACTTAATTTGCTTTTTTCCTTCTTGTATAAAAAACCTTATGTGGCCGGGCAGTGGTGGTGCACACCTTTAATTCCAGCATTCAGAATGCAGAGATAGGTGGATCTCTGAGTTCTATGGTAGTCAAACAGTCGGTCTACAGAGTGAGTTCCAGGGTGGTCAAACAAACAAACAAAAAACCCTTTATATGGTGGCCGCAGCTGGAGCCTGGATCCTCTGAACAGAGACTTCAGTGTGTATTTTCATGAGATGGCCAGTGAGTTCCTGATAAGGAGACTTGCTGAACACAGTCTCTTTCCAGAGGTTGGGGGTCAGATAGAGATGGCATCAAAGGTGGCCTTGGCAGAGTTGCTCTTGGTGGCAGTGCAGCCCCTGGCTGAAGTGCAGCAGTCAACAATACCAGCCATCAGAGTATCTCTGGGGATGAAAAAAAACCACTTTACCTTCCCCAATACTCTCCTCAATTTAGCCTGCGGATGGAGTGACCTTGTTCATGAATCCCCACTTTCCAGATCTCGGTAGAACCTCCACTTGGCATGACGCTGGCGGGGCCTGGACTTGCTGTGACTGGTGGGGGTTGGGGGTGCTGGAATTGAGACACAGAGGCTTCTTTTCAGGTGGAAGAACAGCAACCTTTATTTTGCCCCAAGCTAAAGCCTTTTATACCTCCACTGCTTCTGTGGAAAACCTCCGGCCAGAAAGAACACAGACATCCTTGTCAATTACAGACCACAAGGAAGTTCTGCTGTTAGTCACGGGGAGTGAGGGCAGCTAGATCACAACATCCCTCTCCCTCTCCTCCCTCCCCATCCACCCCATACTTTGTTCTCCCCACCAGGCTGCTGTGTGTTTTCCTGTGAACGGGCAAGTGCTCTAAGTCTTAACTTGTCCTGGCCACCAAGAGAGGTCAAGGACGTCATGTCAGCCTCCCCCATCATTTCCTTCTGGCTCCTGTCCCAGGGGCACAGATTCCTGCTGGTTCTCTGGGTCACACATACTCCTGACACACACTTTGGTTTCCCCTGTGTTCTTCCAACCATACACACAACTGTCTTCTCATTTCCTTAGGTCCTGACTGAGAGGCTGCAACTCTATGCAGACCTTTCTGGACCACTAGGACTGAAAGAGCAGATTCCTCCGAGCACACATATGCTCTATCCCGACCCTGCTCAGCTCGTTCACACTGGATTTTCTCTGTGATGACCCAGCCTCTGCTTGTGTCTTTAATGCTTCCGGAGATGTCACATACACCAGTCACCCATGCCCTCACAGTCAACCATTCCGGTTTCCAGCTACTCATAGATCTTTCTGTCCCCTTAAATAGGATCCCTAAACCCTTTGGTCATCAGCTCTCTGTTCCTTGTCCTTCTAACTTTTAGCAGCTACTTACCTAATTTCTCCCTTTGCACACTGGCCAGTTCCGGACGTTCTACATAAAGACAATGACTAGGCCTTTGGCTTGGCTTGGTCCAGCTGAAGTAGTGTTCTCAAGTTTTAACCTTGTTATCATGTATATTGATTATTCATCTTGTTTATTGATTTATTGGATTTTTTTGAGACAGTGTTGTATAGTCTGGGCTGGCCTCAAACTCGTTGTGACAAAAATGTCCTTTGTTATTTTTTTGTCAGCATCATACAAGCTCTCTGGGAAGAGGAAGCCTTAATCAAAGGATTACCTCTATCAGACTGGCTTGCAGACAAACCCATGGGGCATTTTCTTGGTTAGTGATTGATGTGGGAGGGTCCGGCCCACTGTGGGCAGTGCCACCCCTAGGTAGGTGGTCCTGGGGTTTATGAGAAAGCAGACTGCAAGCTCTCATTACTATCCGAACCTCATGCCCAGCCCCTCACTCATTCCTTCTCCCTTTGTACATCAGCCAATTCTGGACATTCTAATTACGTGTAATAATGCATTAACTGGACCTTTGGCTTGGCTTTACCCAATGGACGTAGTGTGTTTGAGTTTTAACCTTGTTACTCCTTCTGTGCAGACACTTCTGTGTCACCACCCACAAACCCTTTCGTGCTTTCTCTTCCTGCGAGGATATAGATATGGGGAAGCTTACTAGGGGATATGGTTTATTGGTTTCCTTTTCTCTATTGTTATGAAATACCCAAAGCAGGCTAATGCTATAAAGAAAAGAAGTTTGCTTGACTCACACTTTTGAAAGCTCAAGGGCCTGGTACTGGCATTGGATCAGCTCAGGTGGGGTCACTTGATGGTGTAAGCGCAGTATGGGGAAGAGGTCACACTGCCCAGCGGAAGCCAAAGAGAGGCTGGTGTTTCTCAGTCCCTTCTGAGGGCAGCACAATGATGGGCTCTATTAGGGCTCCATCTTTTACAGCCTTGCTTCCTTTGTCTACCACCTGAGGACCAAGTTTCTAGTACAGGACTCCACAATGGCTGAGGACTTCAAATGTAGGCAGAAATAGCCCATCTACAGGTTATTTAGGTAGTCTTCCTGTTCTGTTGATGTTTAGTTTTTCTAAACAATAATACATGACACAGGTTGAAAGCTATGCGGTCTTGTTTTAAATAGCAATAGTCACTCGTAAGAGTCTGTTCAATTAGCGTTTACACTAATGTGATTATAGTGCAGCTATGCTTTGGTGACTCGTCTTGGTTGTGGAATGATGCACCCTGGCTGCCTTTCCTGCTGATGTCTTGGGCTGACTCACTCTCTAAAAGGCTCTGTGCTACTCCACAGAAAGGACATCCCATAATTTATTTAACTACTCTCCTATTAGGAAGCATTTAGGCAGCTTTCCAGATTTGGGCCATTAAAAAAAGCAATGCAAATAGATCAAGGAATTCCCTCCCCATTAGTGAGGGGAACTGAGGGGACAGCCTGCTAGGAGGTGGGATCAGAAGCCAGCAGGCTGTTGGACAGGGGCCTCCTGAAGACACTCAGGTTAACTCTGCATTGGCTGGCTCCTGGGAGGTTCTAGATGGTTCCAGGGATTTGCCAAGGCAGCCTGGGTGGCCTAGGAAGGTTTGGTGGGCTTGAGGAAGCAGCTGTTAGCCAACCAGTGTGGAAATCTCCCTGCACTTTGGCCACCAGTATAGTCCTTCTGGTCAGATTTATCCAATACTGATGCTGCTTCTGTGTAGTCATCCATTCCCACCCTTGGAGTTCATGACTGGGGACACTTTCAGTTTTAAAGAACCTCTTGGTATGGAATAATCTTTTTATATCCTGTAAAGATGTGTCTTGGACAGGTGCCTTCTGATTGGTTTGATAAAAGAGCTGACTAGCCAATAGCTACTCAGGAAGAGGTTAGGTGGGAGAACCAAACTAAGAGGAGGCTGGGAAGAAGAGTGAAGCCAGGAAGAGTGGCCAGCCAGATGCAGAGGAAGGAGGAGATGAACATGCCGTGCTGAAAAAAGTTACTGCTCTGTGGTAGAGCATAGTTTAGAAATATGGGTTAGTTTAAGATATAAGAGCTAGTTAGCAACAAGCCTAAGTTATCTGCCAAGCTAGTAAGTCTCTGTGTGGTTATTTGGGGAGCTGGCTGGTGGGACAGAGCTGACCAGTGGTCCCAATGAAAAACCCTGCCTACAGCATCTTACCAGACTTTTCTTGGAGAATTTTGCTTTTACAGAGACTAAGAGCAATCGATATTTGTGTGGGTAATTCTCCATGGTATAGTTTTTGCACGCGATGTCCTTCAGTCCTCTGAGGAAGGACCTTTCTTCACACACATTTTGCAGCCTGGGAAAGGGACCCAGATGCTCAAGGATGGTCCAAATTCACACAACAGATCAGAGGATTCAAAGCCTTTTTCATTGACCCAGCGACCATTCCTGTGTAGGTGGACATTTCTGTCATTCCAGCCAGTTCCCAAATAACCACACAGAGACTTAGCATTCATTATAAATGCTTGGCTGATAGCTCAGACTTGTAACTTACTAGTTCTTACATTTTAATTTAACCCATATTTCTCATCTACACTCTGACACATGGTAGTACTGTTTTTCAAGGCTGCAAGTTCATCTTGCTTCTCTCTACATCTCCTCGTGACTCCCGAGACTCCTCCCTCCATCTTCTTGCTTTCTTGTTGTCTGCACATCCCACTGAACCTCTACCTCTCCAGCTATGGGCCAGTCAGCTCTTATTCACTGTAACACCGGTTTCTGTGTTACCCTCTCGGTACAGTTCGCGCGCCACTGTACCTTATGCGAGCCGGGCAAGGGCCTGGAGATTGAAAGAACACACAAGAGACCTGGGTCATTCGAAAGGAGATCAGCCGAATGCCGTTTATTCAAACTTAGGGAAAAACCTTAAATACTTAGCGGCTGCACAATGGAATACCACCCAAGCAAGTGGGAAATTACCATGCCCAAGGTGGAGTCAACATTGTCCTACAGCTAATCACCAGGCAGGGCAGAGGGAGAAAAGGAACAAACAGGAAACACTGGCTGGCCAGAGACTGTCCTCAAGATGAATCCCAGGAGCAGGGGTAGACCCATGGGCCCTACAATTAACCAATGAGAGTAATACATATTGACAGCGTACAAAGATTTCTCTACAGCATCCCAGGGTTCCTTTCTCAATTCTAACTAAAGTATAGCTGCTGCAGGAGCCCACAGTCCCGCAGGGCCAGGGCCCAGTACAGGCAGGCATGCATTGCCACAGATACACCCTGAAGTAGCTGGAGACAAGAAGCTGCCATGGAAACAACCATGGCCAAAAAGCCAGACAGTGAGTGCATGTAAATGTCATGGACCACTGTGGCCAAGAATTAGCAAGTAGGATCTGGTGGCACACACCTTTAATCCCAGTACTTATGAGGCAGAGGCAGGAGGTTCTCTGAGTTCAAAGCCAGCCTTGTCTACTTTGAGAGTTTCAGGTTAGCCAGGGTTACATAGAAAGAATGTGTCAAAAGTAAATAAATACATAAAAATTTTAAAAAGAATTTGTGAAACAGGGTAGGGAAGATGACTCAGTGGGTCAGTCCTTGCTGTACATACATCTTGCATCTATGTGCAAAAGCCAATTGTGCTATAGTGTATCTAAACCCTAGTATCGGTGTAGGAGACAGAGACAGGCCCACTGGGCTTGCCAGTCTGAAGCCAGCAAATAAACACAAACTCGGGG
>PVIU01013353.1:45893-56407 GCA_004026605.1 Ondatra zibethicus | reverse complement strand
CTGTGTCTGTGTCCTCAGTCCTGTCTGGATCTGTGTCCGTGTCCTCAGTCCTGTCTGGACCTGTGTCTGTGTCCTCAGTCCTGTCTGGAGCTGTGTCTGTCTCCTCAGTCCTGTCTGGAGCTGTGTCTGTCTCCTCAGTCCTGTGTGGAGCTGTGTCTGTCTCCTCAGTCCTGTCTGGACCTGTGTCCGTGTCCTCAGCCCTCCCGGAGCACCAGGAATTCTCATCATCTGCAGTAGTCTTTCTTCAGGCAGGAAGATGTTTTATTTCATTTTCTCCATTATTCATTTAATTATTGAGTGTTTTCCCCGTTCCTTCTTTCCTTTTGGACCTCCTCTGGGTCTGTTCCCAAGCTCCGTTGTTTTGTGTTGGGACGTCCATTCTTTGTTGTTTAGACTGTAGGATACATTTCTTAAGGCTTCAGAAATGATTCTTGAATGTGACTATAGATTTTGACAAACTGGCTATTCACAAATTAGATTAATGTTTAAGTTTAAAAATTTTTCTTTATTTGTATTTTATGCATATGGGTTGGGTGTTTCGCCTGATATATATCTGTGACTGTATGTGCAGGGCCTAAAGAGGCCAAAGAGGACATTAGATACCCTGGGATTACAGTTTCAGACAGTTGTGAGCTGCCATATGGGTGCTGGCAACTGGGTCTTCGGGAAGGGGAGTGACTGCTTTTAACCACTTAAACATCTCTCCAGTCCCCTAATATTTAAGTATTAAGTAACTAATAATGAAGTGAAGGCTTTTGTCTTGATTCCAAAAAACCTTCTGTATGTGAAAGTCTCTCTGAAGCCTCTCTTGCTGCTGCACTGTGGATCTGTTCTGATTGCACCCAGGCCTCATCAGCGGGAGCTGTTGCTGTGACTTACCCCTGGAGTCTTCTGCCTTTGGTTGCACACACTTCTCTGCTCAGATGTTAGGCTGTCCTCTCGGGTTTCTCAACTGCCAAGTCCTACCTCTTCTCCACTCTCTGAAGATTCTGTTTATAACTCAGATGTGGATTAGAGACACGGGCTACAGTGTCAGGTGTGGCGTGTCGAGGGAACACAGCAGAGGTTTAAGGCTCGTTGATGTGGCTGTTTTCTGGTTATGATAAAATATGTAAAAGTATACACTTTACTAAACACATTTTATTACGTACACATTAGCCCCTTCCCCTTACCCAGTTTTACTTCTCATGCATTCGGTTACCTCCAGTGAACAGTGGTAAAAATTTACAGGGGAAATCCAGAAGTAAATAATTCATGTTTTAAAAGATTTTATTGCTGCATATAGCTATGATGGTTCTATTATTGTTGTTGTTAATTTCTTATTGCATCTATTTAGAAACTAAGCCTTCCTCTAGGTATGTATATGCAGAAAAAGTAGAGCACACATAGGACTCGAGCTATCTTCAGTTCTAGTTATGGACCCGGGGTCTTAAAACACATCTTAGGAGAAAGAGAGAAAGAGATGACTTTGTGTAAAAACTCTCTCTCTCTCTCTCTCTCTCTCTTCCCCTTACCCCTCCGTGTGTGTGTATGTGTGTGTGTGTGTGTGTGTACATGATTACCTACACATGCTTGTACCAATATCTCTTCTCATTCGCTATTTAATGTTGGGCCTAAAAGTCCCCTCCTTGGGAAGAACATTATGCCCTAAAACCTTCATGGAGATGTTCAAGAAAATGAAGCGTAGATGATGACTCTCAAACCTTCATCTGACCAAGGCAGAAGGGGCCTCTTGGCTCATTCATGGTCTAAACCAGTGGTTCTCAACCTTCCAAATGCTGTTACCTTTTAGTACAGTTTCTCATTGCTACTTCATAATTGTAATTTTGCTACCGTTATGAATCATAATGTAAATAGTTTTGGAGACAGAGGTTTTACAAAGAGGTAGTGACCCACAGGTTGAGAAAACCCTCCCACAAGAGATTCAATTCACTGAACTTCCCCTGTGTTTATTCTCAGGCCTTAGTGCATTTCAAATTACAACCAAGTTGTTAATGTTTTCCATTAAACCCGACAGTGTAATGTCAGCACAGTGTTTCTTAAGCCACAGTGGTCTTCTTCAGCCAGGCTACCAGCTGACAGGGAAGGAGTCTGAGCCACAGGGCTCAAGGTCACTGTCACTGTCTTCTCATTTTCTTCCCCACGTAAGTCACCATGCTAATGCTCTCTCTGAAACATCCCACGTTAGCTATGCCATTGCTTTCTCCCCTGGGAGCGGGACAAATACTGCAGCCCACACCATGCATAACTGGTGCTGGATTAGCACAGCGATTCATATTTTGAGAGCAGTGTTCCTGAAGTGCAGAGAGTGACATTCATTTAGACCCTCTAAACTAATTCTCAGAGTTCTGATGAATGAGTCACCCGGCACTGCTGGCTGCTAAATGGCCTATGGTGGCATCTAGACCTGAGAAGCAGAGGAGGCTGTGTAAATTGGGTTTTGTTCTGAAATTCAATAAGGTTTGAACTGCACCAAAAAATGTGCTGTTTCTGACTGGTAGATTTTGAGAGGTTGGAGTAGAGCTCACTGGGGTCTCAGCCTACCATTAAGCCTCTTGATGCCCCAGCTAGGTGTTTTGCCTGGCTGCTCTTGTTTAGTTGAGAATTGTGTCCAAGAAAACCAAGTGTGGTAGTTAGCATGCCTGTAATTCCAGTTTTAGGGTGGTGGAGGCAACTTGAGCTACACAGATCTTGTCTCAAAGTCGCAACAGCTATAGCAAGAGAAACAGCAACAAACACACAAAAACCAAAAATAACTTTACCCAACAAAACACTTAAGGAGCGAGCAGAAGAGCATGAACTGGAGGAGAAGTTCACCCCTTCGCTGTAGTTGGTACTCCCCATTCTAAACTCCCACCCCTTCCATGCTTCATTGTGAAAGAAACCTCAGTCTCAACCCTTTCTTATCCTCACTTTGAATTATTGGTCACTTTTACTTGCCATATTTTTTTCTGTGAGATGGTTTTGTTATATCATTTATTTTAATATTTTTCCTTTGTTTTAGCCTGTTTTAATTTTCAAACATTTAGTTGCCCTCTTTGGGGAATTTTTAGTTACAATTAAATCACTTTTCTAAAAATCTTTCTTTACTTTGGGTGTGGTGGCACATGCATGAATTCAGACTCCAAACAAGAACAGATAAGAAATGAAAGGAAGAAAGATGGAACACCCTCTGCTTGTTATAGGATCCTGGGAAATCATTTTCAAAGAAATTCGATCTGAGAAGAAATAGCCTTGGGATTTTATTTGGGAGGCTCTCTTTACTCATTTGGGAAAGTAGTTTGGAGGTGGGCCTGTTCCCAAGCATGCACAATTAAAAAGGTAGATTACCTGGTTAGAGATTGTGGTTCAAGGAGGAAAGACGGAAGAAAGGGATACATCTGGACACGCTCAGTTTTTGTCAGAAATATGGTGGCACCAACAATCCCTGAAGATTCTTTTCCAAAAAAAAAAAAAGATTTATCCTCAACCAAAGGATGTGTTATCCTTAAAGATACATTAACATAAGAGTTTACCCCTAAGGGGGTCCAACTCACCTAGCTGCTAACAGTGTAGCTTCAGAAAACCGAGGCAGGGGGATTAGAACTGTGAAGCCAGCCTGAACTATACTGTGAAACCCTGTCACACACATACGCACACACGGACACACACACACACCCCACATACAAAATTCTTCTATATGATATTTTTTCTAGAGCCTCAGGTTTGTCTAGGCCAAATAGGAGGAATTTATCGACATTAACAGTCTGCTTTAGAGACAGAGTCTCTGTATGTAACCCCAGAAGTTGCTATGTAGACTAAGCTGTCCTCAAATTTGCGGATCACCCACCTCCGAAGGCTGGGACCAAAGGTGTATTCCACAACCACACCAATATTCTTCAACAGGTTCTTGTTGGTGATTTTAACTGGACAGAAAAAGACAGAAATAAAAAACATAAGAAATAATATGCTGGTGGCTTTAAGCCAAGCCGTACTTTAGGTAGAGCACATGAGTGGACATGAGCTAGTTAAACTGTAAAGAAATAAATAAATAAATAAAGGAATAAATAAATAAATAAAGACGCCCAGCTTTCCAGTTGCTGTGGATAGAGAGATTGAGGTGAAAGGGCAACAGTGGTGTAGCAATGCAAGAAGTCAACCAGGGCTAAAGGGCTTGAGCTAAGCAGGACCCTCTAATATGACCTAGCACTTACATTAACTCTTAAATACCTTGTATTCCTCGCCATCGCTAATGATCCCAAGCTAAATTGGAAATAGCCAGTGAGGTTTAGTTTCCCCCTCAAGACTTTGAGCCTTGATAAGCAAACTAAAGATCAAAAGATTATATTTTATAATTAAATCTTCCTATAACCTTGAATTGAGTGCCTGCAGGGTGAGCAGGTCAAAGCCGTCAAGCTGTGGGGCACAGCTCCATGATTATGACTTGCAGGAAGGCTTTCTGAAATAAGGGCTGCATGCCAGATGGGTGAGCAGAGATGACAGTGAAACCCCCTTTCCTTTCTGAGATTCAGATGCTGATGTGAACAGTGATAGTGATTGCAGTCTGCCGAGGCAGCAGAACTTTTGCATTTAAAAGGCAACTCTGTTGCCTGTACTCATGTGCTGTATCTATACTGCAAAATAGACAGTCGCAAGCACAGTGCCATGCCACAGTCAATGCCCTTGATGACATGTAGGTTCAGTGCCTAGGAGTTCTAGTCCTTGCCAGGCACTCAATGTTCGCAGGGCTCGTCACAATTCCCCATATTCTCTTTTTTGGTTAAGCTAGTATCTGCTAAATAATTCTGTTATGGAACTTCAAAAATCTATTAGACAACCAGATCATCTCGAGGTTACTGAAGTCTCAAGAACTTTAGTCACACCCCACCCTCGAGGTCACACAGTGGCAAGGAAAACTTACTGCTACTACTTTTAAGACTACTGCTTTTGAGACTGGTAAGGTTGAGTGCACCTGGCGCTAAGGTTCCCATGGGCCTCTTTGTTCCACACAACCCTGCACCCCCGTGCAAGACTGCCCTTTCCTCTGTGGAGCCTTGGAACCCCAGGACTCTCTCTTCCTGTGCTGAGATCGGAGGTGCAGACTGGTAAGGTTGTGCATGCCTGGCCATAAGGTCCCCACAGGCCTCTTTGTTCCACACGACCCTGCCCCCTCTCCCCGCCGCAAGGTTGCCCTTTCCTCTGTGGGGCCTTGGAACACCAGGACTCTCTCTTCCTGTGCTGAGATCAGAGGTCCAGAAGGATTGGAAGTCCAGACAAGACTTCTTCTTCCTGCATTGAGATCAGCTATCCAGAGGGGTGAGTGTGTACAAGCCGTCCTGGGAGGTCCTCACCCTCTGAGACTCCCCTGACTGCAATCAAAGGAAGAGATGGGCAAGCAAAATCCAAGAATTCCTCCAACAACCTGAAAAGCAACATGATAACACCAGAAACCAACGAGTACTCAACAGGAAAACCGGAGCAACCTAACCCAGAGGAAGTAGAAGAAAGCGACTTTAAACATAACATTATGAAAGTGATAGAGACCTGTAAAGAAGAGGTGAAAAACTCCTTTGAATAAAGGGATGAGAAAACTAAAAAAAGTTAGTTGAAAGTTAGAAGAAATGAATAAATTCCTCAAAGATACCCTAGAAACCAAAAAAAAAAAAAAAGCAATCAAACAGGTAATGGAAACAGTTCAAGACTTGAAAACTGAAATGGAGGCAATGAAGAAAACACAAACAGAGGGAAGGCTGGAGATGGAAAATCTGGGTAAACTAACAGGAACTGCAGAGACAAGTATAACCAACAGTCTACAAGAGATAGAAGAAAGAATCTCAGACTCTGAAGATACTATAGAGAAAATAAACTCATTGATCAAAGAAAACAACAAATCCAACAAATTCTCATCACAAAACATCCAGGAAATCTGGGACACCATAAAAAGACCAAACCTAAGAATAATAGGAATAGAAGAAGGATAAGAAGTACACCTCAAAGCCCCAGAAAATATATTCAACAAAATTATAGAAGAAAACTTTCCCAACCTAAAGATGGATATGCCTATGAAGGTACAAGAAGCATACAGAACACCGAATAGACTGGATCAAAAAAAATTCCCTTGCCATATAATAATCAAAACAAAAACATACAGAATACAGAAAGAATATTAAGAGCTGCAAAGGAAAAATGTCCAGTAACATATAAAGGGAAACCTATCAGAATTACATCTGACTTCTCTATGGAAAGCATGAAAGCCAGAAGGTCTTGGATGGATGTGCTGCAGACACTAAGAGACCATGGATGCAAGCCCAGACTACAATACCCAGCAAAGATTTCATTCACCATCGATGGAGAAAACAAGATATTCGAGGATAAAAACAAATTTAAGCAATACAAAGCCACAAATATAGCCTTACAGAAAGTACTAGAAGGAAAACCACATCTGAAGGAAGCAAACAACACCCATAATAACACAGACATCTAACAGCTTTCCACTGGCACAACTCAAAGAAGGGAAACACACAAACTACAACCCTAAAAAAATAACCGCAGTTAATAACTTCTGGTCACTAATATCACTTAATATCAATGAACTCAATTCACCTATAAAAAGGAACAGGTTAAGAGAATGGATACGAAAGCAGGATCCAACATTCTGTTGTTTACAAGAAACACACCTCAACCACAAAGACAGACATTATCTCAGAATAAAGGGTTGGGAAAAGGTTTTTCAAACGGCCTTAAGAAACAAGCGGGTGTGGCTATATTAATATCTAACAAAATTGACTTCAAACTAAAATCAATCAGAAGAGATGGAGATGGACATTTTATACTCTTAAATGGAATAACCATCAGGATGAAGTCTCAATCCTGAATATATATGCCCCTAATATAAAAGCATCCACATATGTAAAGGAAACATTACTAGAACTCAAAGCAAACATCAAACCCCACACACTAATAGTAGGAGATTTCAACACTCCTCTCTCACCAATGGACAGGTCAACCAGACAGAAACTTAACAGGAAATAAGAGAACTAACAGATGTAATAAATCAAATGGACTTAATAGATATCTATAGAACATTCCACCCAAACAGGAAAGAATATACCTTCTTCTCAGCTTCTCATGGAACCTTCTCGAAAATTCATCACATACTCGGTAACAAAGCAAACATCCACAGGTACAAAAAAATTGGAGTAACCACCTGTGTCTTATGAGATCATCATGGAGTAAAGTTAGAATTTAAAAACAATTCCACCTCCAGAAAGCCTACAAACTCATGGAAACTGAACAGTCAACTACTGAACCACTCCTGGGTCAAGGAAGAAATAAAGAAAGAAATTATAGTCTTCCTTGAATTCAACGAAAATAAAGACCAACATACCCCAACCTACAGGACACTATGAAAGCAGTGCTAAGAGGAAAGTTCATAGCACTTAGTGCCCACATAAAGAAAACGGACAAAGCACACATTAGAGATTTAACAGCACACCTAAAAACTCTAGAAAAAAAAGAAGCAGACTCACCCAGGAGAAGTAGAAGACTGGAAATAATCAAACTGAGGGCTGAAATCAACAAAATAGAGACACAGAAAACAATCCAAAGAATCAATGAAACAAAGAGATGGTTCCTTGAGAAAATCAACAAGATCGACAAACCCCTATCCAAACTAATCAAAAGGTGGAGAGAGAACACTCAAATTAACAAGATCAGGAATGAAAAGGGGGACATAACAACAGACACTGAGGAAATTCAGAGAATCATTAGGTCTTACTACAAAAGCCTGTATGCCACAAAATTGGAAAATGTAAAAGAAATGGACAGTTTTTAGATAAATACTATATACCAAAATTAAATCAAGACCAGGTGAACAATTTAAATAGACCTATAAGTCAGGAGGAAATAGAAGCTGTCATCAAAAACTTCCCAACCAAAAAAAGCCCAGGACCAGATGGTTTTAATGCAGAATTGTACCAAAACTTCCAAGAAGAGCTAATACCTATACTCCTTAATGTGTTTCACATAATAGAAACAGAAGGGTCATTGCCAAACTCTTTTTATGAAGCTACAGTTACCCTGATACCAAAACCGCACAAAGATGCAACCATGAAAGAGAATTACAGACCAATCTCACTCATGAACATAGATACAAAAATTCTCAATAAAATACTGGCAAACAGAATCCAAGAACACATCAAAAAAATCATCCATTATGATCAAGTAGGCTTCATACCAGAGATGCAGGGCTGGTTCAACATACAGAAATCTATCAATGTAATCCATCAGGTAAATAAACTGAAAGAAAAAACCATATGATCATTTCATTAGATGCTGAAAAAGCATTTGACAAAATTCAACACCCCTTTATGATAAGGATCTTGGAGAGATTAGGGATACAAGGTTCATATCTAAGTATAATAAAAGCAATATATAGCAAGCCAACAGCTGCCATCAAATTAAATGGAGAGAAACTCAAAGCGATTCCACTAAAATCAGGAACAAGACAGGCTGTCCACTCTCCCCATATCTGTTTAATATAGTGCTTGAAGTTCTAGCAATAGCTATAAGACAAAATAAGGAGATCATGGGGATTCAAATTGGGAAGGAAGAAGTCAAACTTTCGTTATTTGCAGATGATATGATAGTGTACATAAATGACCCCAAAAAGTCTACTAAAGAACTTCTACAGCTGATAAATACCTTCAGTGATGTGGCAGGATACAAGATCAACTCAAAAAAATCAGTAGCCCTCCTATACACAAAGGATAAAGAAACAGATAGGAAAATCAGAGAAATATCACATTTCATGATAGCCACAAATAGCATAAAGTATCTTGGGGTAACACTAACCAAGGAAATAAAAGAACAATTTGACAAGAACTTTAAGACCTTGAAGAAAGACATCGAAGAGGACACCAGAAAATGGAAGGATCTCCCATGCTCCTGGATTGGTAGGATCAATATAGTAAAAATGGCAATTCTACCAAAGGCAATCTATAGATTCAATGCAATCCTCATCAAAATTCCAACAAAATTCTTCACAGACCTTGAGAGAACAATCACTAACTTTATATGGAAAAACAAAAAGCCCAGGATAGCCAAAACAATCCTATATAATAAAGGAACTTCAGGAGGCATTACCATCCCTGACTTCAAACTCTATTACAGAGCTACAGTAATGAAAACAGCTTGGTATTGGCATAAAAACAGAATTGTTGACCAATGGAATCGAATTGAAGACCCGCATACTAATCCAAAAACCTATGAACACCTCATATTTGACAAAGAAGCTAAAAGTATACAATGGAAGAATGAATGCATCTTTAACAAATGGTGCTGGCATAACTGGATGCCAACCTGTTGGAGAATGAAAATAGATCCTTATATATCTCCATGCACAAAACTAAAATCCAGATGGATTAAAGACCTCAATATTAATCTCACCACACTTAACCTGATAGAAGAAAAAGTGGGAAGTAGCCTGCAATACATGGGCACTGGAGACCACTTCTTGTGTAAAACCCCAGTGGCACAGACAATAAAAGCAACAATGAATAAATGGAACCTCCTGAAACTGAGAAGCTTCTGTAAAGCAAAGGACACTGTCATTAAGACAAAAAGGCATCCTACTGAATGGGAGAAGATCTTCACTAACCCCTCAACGGACAAAGATCTGATCTCCAAAATATATAAAGAACTCAAAAAACTAGACATTAAAATTCTAAATTACCCAATTAAAAAATGGGGTAATAATCTGAACAGAGAATTCTCAACAGAAGAAGTTCAAATGGCCAAAAGATACTTAAGGTCATGTTCAACTTCCTTAGCGATAAGGGAAATGCAAATCAAAGCAACTTTGAGATACCATCTTACACCTGTCAGAATGACTAAAATCGAAAACACCAATGATAGCCTATGCTGGAGAGGATGTAGAGTAAGGGGAACACTCATGCATTGCTGGTGGGAATGCAAACTTGTGCAACCACTTTGGAAATCAGTGTGGCGGTTTCTCAGGAAATTGGGAATCAACCTCCCTCAGGATCCAGCAATACCACTCTTGGGAATATACTCAAGAGATGCTCAATCATACTACAAAAGCATTTGTGCAACTATGTTCATAGCAGCATTATTTGTAATAGCCAGAACCTGGAAACAACCGAGGTGCCCCTCAATGGAAGAATGGATAAAGAAAGTGTGGAATATATACACATTAGAGTACTCCTTAGTGGCAAAAACCAATGACATCTTGAATTTTGCATGCAAATGGATGGAAATAGAAAACGCTATCCTGAGTGAGGTACCCCAAACCTAAAAAGACGATTATGCTATGTACTCACTCATTAGTGGACCCTAGCCATAAAACAAAGGACACTAAGCTTATAGCTCTCAAGCCCAGAGAAGCCAAATAGCAAGGTGAACCAAAAGAAAATCATATATAGATCCTCTTGGAAATTGGAAGCAAACAAGATTGCCAGGCAAAAGTTGGGAATATGGGGGTGGGGATAGAGGTGGGGGTAGGGGGTGGGGGAAGG
>PVIU01013353.1:0-45793 GCA_004026605.1 Ondatra zibethicus | reverse complement strand
AGATGGTGCCAGAACTCGCGTTGTCCCATTGTCACACTGATGAATATCTTGGTCACCACCATAGAAATTTCGTCCGATGGATGGAGATAGAGACAGAGACCCACATTCACATCAGAGCTGTGGATTGAGATCCCAAGGTCCAGTCGAAGAGCAGAAGGTGGGAGAAGATGAGCAAGGAAGTTAGGACCGTGAGGGGCTGGACCACCCATTGAACAGTGTGCCTGATCGAATGGGAGCTCACCAAATCCAGCTGGACTGGGACTGAACGAGCATATGATCAAACCGGACTCTCTGAATGTGGCTGCCAATGGGGGCAGACTGAGAAGCCATCAACAATGACACTAGGACCTATCTCTTCTGCATGTATTATTTTTTTGGGAACCTAGTCTATTTGGATACACACTTTCCTAGGCCAGGATGGAGGGGGGAGGGCCTTGGACTTCCCACAGGGCAGGGCACCATGCCCTCTTTTAAGGAAGCAGTGGGAGGGAGGAGGAAGGGAGTGGGAGGGGACTGGGAGAAGGGGAGGAAATGTAAATTTTTTTGAATGGAAAAAAATAAAAGAATATGAAAAATAAAACAAAACAAACAAACAAACAAAAAAGACTACTACTTTTAATTGTGTGTGTGTGTGTGTGCGTGTGTGCCTCTGTGTGGGTATGTGCTCCTGAGGGCAGGTGCTCATGGAGGTCGGCAGAGGGCACTGGATCCTCTGTAGCTGGAGTTACTGGTCCTTGCGAGCTGCATGACATGGCGGTGTGAGTGTTCTTAGCCTCTGCCGTGCCTCCAGCTGCATGACATGGCAGTGTGAGTGTTCTTAGCCTCTGCCGTGCCTCCAGCTGCATTCTGCTGCTTTTATTGCAATGGGATGTTTAATCCTCTGGGTCAGCAACCTCTGTTGCTTTTGCTCTCTTCCATCTTGGACTCTGACTGTAATTCACATGCTACAGAGTGGAAATGTAGAACTCTCCTCTCTCCTGAAAGATTTCCCTCCTAAGACTAGAGAGTAAGTAGAGAAAGAGCAGTCCCTGCTGTGATCCACTCATAAGTGACATGGATCTGGCCAAAATCTCACTCCTGTTAGTTTCCTAGGGCTAATATCCCCAACTTCAGGACCCAAAACATCAGCAGTGTGTTCTCCTCGGTGGAAGTATCTGTGGGCTCTCAGGAAGGGCCCTTCCTTGCGTCTTCCTGGTTTTGCTGATATCAGCACTCCTTTATTTGTAGTAGTCGCATCTGCCTCACTTCTAACACAGTCCCCTTAACATGTGGCTTCTCTCTGTGTATACTTTCCTCTCTTTTAAAGACACTTTTATTGGATTTAGGATCCACTCAAATCCAGAATGACCTTATCTTGAACCTGCAAAGACTTTATTTCCCAATGAAGTCACATTCTGAGGTTCTGGGTGAACATGGATTGTGTGGGAGGTTGCTGTTGGTGTGCAATTATCCCCCCATAACCTCCCTACCACCGCATCTCACCCTCTTTGAACCTTTGTCTGAAAATGCCCACCTAACAAAAGTCCTACAGACTGGATTCTCTCAGAGTTTCAGCCAGTCTCCCCGATGAGCAGCTCCCATGGTTACGTGACTTCTTCGAAAAGGAACTCCGTGGATAGCAAAGAACATAGACCAGGGAGCCAGAGCTCTGAGAGGAAGTAGCAAGTACTAGTGTGTAGGAGGGAAGACCACACAGGCCAGTGAGGTGTGGAGAAAATTCTGAGCTTGAACCAAAACCGAGCTTGAACATTAAACCTGCAGAGTAAACAAAATCTCCTTCATCAGCAAGAGGCTAGATTGGAGTCTAGGATAAATAAGTGTCTGGGTCTGTAGCTATTACTCAGTTTCTGTAAGCTATACTTAGGAAGCATCGATGGGACAGTTATTCTGAAAAACCAAAGCAAACCAAACCCTGCTGTCAGGCTGCTGGTGGTACCAGGCTGTCTGCTCAGTGGTGGAGTTTGGGCTTAGCAAGCATAAAGACCTTGGCTCCACCTTTGGCATTGCAAAAACACAAGCAGTTATAACAGTAGTTTTGAAGGAGGAAGTCCCTGCCCAGCAGCTAAAGCATTTTACAGAGTGGAGAGCATTTCCCTTTGTAAGCTCTATGATGACACAGCATACATGGCTTAGGTCCAGTCAAAGATCTGTCCTATAAGCCTGGCACACGGGGTTCAACTCCAGGAAGGAACCAAATGCAGAGCTCTCCTATGATGTCAGAATGAATAGCTCTCCCATTGACACGTGAGAACCGGGAAATCATCCGTGAAGTCATGGTGTTCAGAGTTTTTATTGGGTCTCTTTTACACAGGCATGACTTGGTTACTTGGTAACCAATCTCTAGTCCTCATCAATACAACTCAAAGCCTGCACCCTCAGTGGTTAGTTCTGCTTGCCAAGGCTCCCCATCAGCACAGCACCCCCAAAGGTATTGGACACAGATGGCAAGGAGAAGTCAGATTTCTTTTGGAGCAAGGCTTAATTCCATACTGTGTATATCTAAGAAGCTGGCTGACTTCATTGATGTCATGTGCCTCATCAGGGTATTTTGCAATTACTAAAACTCAGGGGGCTGGAGCACAGAGATGGCTCAGTTGTTGAAAGCACTTGCTGCTTTTGCAGAATATCCGAGTTCAGTTCTTAGCAGCAATGCTGGGTAGCTCATAAGCGCCTGCCATCCTAATTCTGGGGCTTCATGGGCACCACATACATGCTCATAGCTACACATACACTTACATAAAAATAAATTAAATCTTTAAAAAACCCTCAGTAATTTTGGGTGGGAATGTAGCTTATTAGAAATGGAAATACAGTAAATCTCGCTAATACAGGCTGGGGCTTACCCTAGTAGGTGCAGGCTTCCCTAGCATGGTTGATTTCCAGTACTCCATAAACTGAGCATGGTAGTGCACACCCATGGAATATTAGCTCTTGGGAGACAAAGGCTAGAGTTTCAGAACTTCAAGGTCATCCTCTGCTACCCAGGGAATACAAGGCCAGCCTGGGATGTATGAGATCTTAACTCAAAAATAAAATGAAAAACAGAGAGATAGCTGGGTGATTAAGAGAACTTGCTGCTCTATTGTGAAGACCAGAATACAGGTCCTAGCACCTCCACTGGGTTTCTAACATGCCTGTAACTCCAGTGCCAATGGGTCTGACAAACGCCTGTGAGTTTAGTGTCACGATCCTCTTTTGGCTTTGCATATACTCACACAGACACATGCACACATACATGAAAGTAAAATTACACAAGATAAAATTATAATAATAGCACTCTATACAGCACAGAAACCTACAAGCTCTCATGACTGGTACGGAATATGAAGCAACAGAATAGTGGTTATGAGTTTGGATTTTAGACCACAGTGTCAGGCTACACTCTGCTATTTGCTATGCGACTTCTAGCAAATTCTCTCCCATTTTGTGCCTTAGTTTTCCCATTCATAAGCTGGGTGAGTAACAAATCTGAACTTTGAATCAATACATGCAAAATACTTAAAACATGATCTAACATATATGAACTATTTGACTTACCTTTGCAAATTATTAATCAGTTAAAATGCTAATAAATCACAATATAAAATTTATCCAAAATTGTTGGTCTTTTCTCTTTTCATTTGATTGATGGCCTGATGAATGTATTTCCATTTCAGAAATGTAAACTAATAAACCTTAGGAAGTTGGACCATACAGAGCCTTCAAGTTCAGTATTTCACATTTTAACTGACTTACTTATTTTTAAGTGAATAGGAGATTTTGAAGTTATTTAGATACTGTATAAGGGGGTGAAACCTAAACCACAGTGTAACTGGCATCCTTCCATTTGTAAACACGGTAAACATGAGAGGAGTTGCACGACACCTGGGTTAGAGACGCCATGAAGTACCTTTGATCACAAAGTCACAATAACAAATGTGTGTCCCCACACAGTCCTGCTCGGCTTCACAATTCTTTCATCACATTGGTGTGTAATATTTGCCAGGAAAACACTGCTTTCCTAACATTGAAGCAAAGAAAAAAACAACACCAAAAACAAAACATAAAAAAAAACCTCATGGAAATTTCTGCTCACCTCAGAAGCAAAGTTCTTGCTTTCCTATTGTGAAACAGAGAAGAATAAAAAGGAGAAAAGAAAACAATGAAAGAAAGAAAAGGAAGATTTCTTTTTAACTGCTATGCTAAAAGTCTCCAAATATAACATATAAATATAAATACATACAATTATATCAAATTAAATACTACTGGACAAGGCTGCCAGGGCCGATGCCTCCCTCAGATGAGGCGCTGACTCTGCCAGGGTGAAGGATAGGCACAAGCACTTGGGCCTGGGCACCGTGACCGAGGGGACGCCCAGTCTATGGGATGTGAAGTGTGGCGCCATGTGCATGACAATACTGGAAATAAGAAATAATTTACTGACTCCAGGATGGTGAGACAAGTCCCCATCAGCCAGGGAAGGTGACCTTGTCACCCAGGGTTTTCAACTGTCGTGAGAGAAGGGAGCATATGTGTTTTGGGAAGAAACAAACAGAGCTGCCTTGAAACATGGCCTCTGATGTAATCAGTTCATCTCCCTTTTAGGCTGAGACTTAATTGACTAAACTAACGCAGCAGGCATTTACAGAAATCTGTCTTGCCTTTCAAGAGATTTTTAGAGTCCTTTCCATGGTGGGCTGACACTAACTTATGAAGGTCACAAACCCCCGTGAGGACAGTGTTCTCAGTCCTGCAGCAATGAGGACGGTGGTTGATTCCAAGGCCGTACTCAGAGCAGGACATGAGAGACCTGACGTGGGTCGTAGCTCTCTTCATATTGTTCTTAGTTCAGCTCACAACACTCAGCTCCCTCTTTTGCTTTTTCCTCTCCTTTTTAATGGACAAGAGTCTTCAAACTGCAAGGCATGCTGGCAACATTTCCATTTTAAGTGGCTTAAAATTTTAATTTTCTTTTCCGTCTCATCACAGCAATTTCAAAAGTTTTATACTGCTTTTTATTATGCTCCATTCTGAGCATATCCTACCACTTGGATCCTGACCCCTCCCCACCTTCCACAGAGCCTGGGCAGGCCTGATTTTCAAGAACTCAGAAGACAGCGAGTGCTGCAGGTGGAGAGTAGTCTGTCAAGCGGAAATGGGTCAAAGCCCCTCTGCTGTCCGAGACCCCATTATGTGAAAGAGACAGAAGGCTGACTGTGGATTTGGATCCGTGGATGTGATAGCTCAGGTACACACACTTTACCTAGCCTGCCCCTGACTTCGGGGTGTTGTTGAGTCTCTCCCTAAAGCATCCAATGGCAGTGTCCTCCCCTAGCTGTACCTGCTGAAGTGAATCAGGGTGCAAGCCTTTCCAGTCCATGCCTGACACTGGTGGCATCTTCTGAGTATCCAGTGACACACTCATTAGATTTCAGGAAAAGCAACTCGTGTCTCCATTAAAATGTCCTGAATTATTTTGGCTTCACCCTTAAGCAAGTGCTTAATTGGCTTCTTTCCCTTGAGACCAAACATTTCCCTGTGATGGGAACAGAGGAATTAATAGCTTCTGGGACACAGGACAGGGGGAATCCTGGAAAGGACTCTCTCATGTATGAGGTTCTTCTTGGAAGGAAATCTTTGTTAGCACTTCAGCAGGCCTAATTCTTGTATTGTAAATATTGCCTGAATTTATATCTGATTATTGCAAGCCTGTCATTTAAAGGACTGAAAAGAAATAAGCAACAACGTCTACAACAAAGAAATGAGACATAGGCTAGCAGTGTGGCACTTGCAAGGTCAGGCAAAAATAGCCTGCTGTTCCTGGGAAAAGGAAGAACACCTGTAAGTCAACAGCCGCTGACTTTCTCAGCAGCTTCTTGGTTCTTGCCAGTAAATCATCACTATGCTCACACTTTAGACTATCTCTATGTTCACATTTGTACGTGCAAGGAATGCACACAAAAAGCATGTGATCTTTCCTTCCTTCCTTCCTTCCTTCCTTCCTTCCTTCCTTCCTTCCTTCCTTCCTTCCTTCCTTCCCCCTTCTTTTTCTCCCTTTCTTTCTTGATTTACATCTTCTTTCTTATTTTTTATTGTGTGTATGTGTCTCTGTGTGCACGCCATATATGTGAAGAGCATATCGAGGCCAGAAGAGGGCATTGGATCCCCTGCAGCTGAATTTACAGCCGGGGATACAGCAACCCACGCAGCATAGGGATTGGGAGCCTAACTCTTGTTCTCTGAGAACAGCTAGTACTGGGGGATACAGCAACCCACGCAGCATGGGGATTGGGAGCCTACCACATGTTCTCTGAGAGCAGCTAGTACTATTAATCTCTGAGCCATCTTCTAGTGAGGTCTCTACTAGAGTAGAGTATCAAACATGTAAATAAAGTGTAGAATTGTTTGAATTCAAACTACCTGGTTTTGAATTTTTCTGCATCTATTCAACTGGTTAAATACAATTGTTCCTTTCCTGTGGCTAATGCTAGGGCCTATTTATTCTTATATTTTCCCTTTCCCTTCTTTAATTAACCATGCACTTAATTGTTCAATGGATATTTGTTGAGTTCCTTCATGTCAGTTTATATTCAATCTGGTGCTGGGTTTATGACGATAAACACAAACCATTAGGTTTAGCGTGGGGACACACACCCTTAATGCCAACACTTGGGAGTCAGAGGTAGGCAAATCTCTGTGAGTTTGAATCTATCTTGGAGTTTATAGTCAGTTTTAGGCCAGCCAGGGCTACGTAGAAAGACACTATCTAAAAAAATCAAACCAAGACAAAATAAAATGAATCAAAAAACAAACAAAAAAGCCAAATAAACAAATCTCCCCAAATCAACAAACCATAATTTCTACCCTTCCTCCTCCTAGAACTTAAAGATTTAAGATAGCATTTCAATATATTTGGGCCTGTATCTATACACATAAATTCTTTGTGTGTTTGTAGTACAAGCATTTGTGATAAAGGGTATGAAGACACAAAGGTTCACACTTGCTGTCCCAGCACTTAGGAGCTGAATCAGGATGATCACCGTGAGTTTGAGGCCTGCCTGGGCTACATAGTGAGTTCTATGGTAGCCTTGAGTGATTCTCTATTTCAAAAAATAAAACAAAACAAAATGAGAGAAACAAAGAGAACAGAAGAAAGTGGGGAAGGATGAAAAATTAGCAAAGAAAAGAGGAAAGGAGAGAAGAAGGAAGGTGAGGAGAAAGGAGGAGAGGAAAGGAGTTCCTTCTGGAAGGTTTCCAGAGGGACTGACCTGTTTGGGGACTGAGTGACTGATATGAGCAGAAAAGAGCCATGTAGCCATCAAGGACTTCATAGTTCTCCGCTAAAAGTGTTAAGCAAGACCATGTGAAGGAATACGCTTAAGTTTAAAAGGGTCACTGTAGCCGTTGAATGGTTAGCTGATCTGAGGCAGTCTAGGGAAAAGAGGTATTTGTATATCAACGAAGAGGCGAGGGGTAAGAGCGCCGAGCTCTGTCTTGGTGGGAGAAGGAAAAGTTCATGTTGGTGGACTGGATTCAGGAATTGACATACAAAACATGACTCTCCCCTCCAATCTGTGTCCTGTGATTTCCCTTCAGGTGACCTTTCTCTTTGGACTATGTCCTCATCTTGTTCTCAGTCAGAAATAAGCTGAGCTGGTTTTTCCTTCTATCCCAGGGCCTTGGCTACAGAAAAGTCCCACACGTGACCACTCACGTTGCATAAACACCTGGAGGGTTTTGTTAGACCTAGATCTTCTGCAAACAAATAATTTGGACGTGACTAAAGCCACATTCTTCAACAGTGACAATTTGTAGGTTTATAGTACATGTGATGAGCCATGAAACAAACTCCATTGTCCCCTCAACTCCTTTTCAATTGTGGGTGAGCTTCATTCTTCATCAGTATCAGCAAAGAGAGTGGAGACCCAGAGACCATCCCTCCTCCTGGTCTGGGGTGTTTCTGATTGTTTGGTTTTCCTGTATTGCCTACCCATGAAACCTAGGTAAGAACTATCTTTTCTTGGTTTTAGGTCTATTAGGAATAATTCCTTTCTGTTTGCTTCTCCAGATTTACAGAGTATGTCTCCATCAGGTGCCTTCCACAGGAGACTTTGTCTCTTCCCAAACTGCTTTGAACAGGTTTTATTAGTACACAGCCACAATAACACACCTGCTCACTGCCATATACCGTACGTTTGTCACTCTGCTTAGCTCTTTTCAGCTCTTCTCTTTAGTGGGGTGGCATCACCCTCTATCAAAGCCATTTGTGGCAGAGGTGGACTCTGAGCTCAGGTGGGGCTTATTTCAGAGCTCTTGACGCTTATCTTGGGTATCTGAGAGAGTAACCTGAGGTTCTCTGTGGTAGCCACACTCTGGTGTGGCCTGCGATTGACTCTGCGTTGGCAATGAGAAATCATTTAAAATATTTCTGTGACACACATCTATTTATGGAGGGGTGTGTACCATGCTTCCCAGGTGGAGGTCAGAAGACAACTTGTACAAGTCAGTTATTTCCTTCTACTACGAAAGTCCTAAGGCCAGAACTCAGCTTGCCAAGTTTGGTGACAAGTGCTTTTACCATCTGTACTATCTTGCTGACCCATGAAGCTCACTTTAAACAAATATTTTATTTAATTTTATGTGCATGGTGTGAGGGTGTCAGACTCCCTGGAACTGAGTTAAAGACAGGTGTGAGCTGTTATGTGGGTACTGGGAATTGAACCTGGATCCTCCGGAAGCAACCAATGTTCTTAACCACTGAGCCATTTCTCCAGCCCTGAGAGATTGCTTTGAACACATGAAGGGAAACTTATTCAATAACCTCCAGGTCCAGCACTCTACCAGTTATTGCATTCATTTTTTGCTTTTTCTCTTTTTAGTTTTCCTTCAGTTGCATTAAAAGAAGAAATACTTTTTCTGAAATTTCATTTTTTTTTAGCCTGAGCCAAAAAGCTTGATTAAATCAGCACAGTTGATAAAGTAATAGTCATGATACAGTTTAATTAAATGCAAAGATGTGTCCTAGGCATGGGTCTGCCAAGTAATGAGTAGTTCTAATGTCTAATGTGGATACTATCATAAATAAACCATTAACGGCTTCCGCACACGAAAGAACAGTGGCTGGCATAAAGTATTTATATAATCTGTGTTAGTTAGTATTTAATCCAGAACAAGGTGGAGCTAAGAATCCACTCACTTGTTCCACAAGTGCTTAAGGCCCTCTGTGTGCCTGAGGTTGAGGTTCAATGATGCTGAGATTTAGAAAATCCAGAGTCAGTAAATGTGAGTTCAAATGTCAATTTGTGCAATACTGTGAGGCTCAATAAACTACCTTATCTCTCCAAGTCTTAAACGACTCCTTCAATAATTAAGCCTAGTCCGAGGGCCACTTTTACAGCACTGTTAGGGTAGTGGGTGTGAACGAGTAGAGTTTACATAGAAAGATACCCAGCATATTCTAAGTGTTCAGAGAGCATCACCCATTATTACGATAGAGGAGAAGACAACAACACATCAATGAAATTTATTTCAATAAGCATTCCTTAAGAACACAAACCCACATGTACAAACATAGCTATCTAATCTATCATCTATCTATTCCCCAACCTTCTTTCATAATAATTTTTTTCACTCAAACTCATATTGTATAGCCCTAGCTATTCTGTAACTCACTACATAGGCCAGGCTGAGACCCACCTGCCTATGCCTCCCCAGTCCTGAGCATAAACCACTACACCCAACTGAGGATAATGACTTTATTATTTTTGTAGGATAGTACATTTCTATAAAGCACAGATTTAAATGTCAGCTTAGCAATCTATTTTCTGTCGGAAGGAAGTGAGACAAAACATAGCTTTTCTAGACCAGAAGAGGAAGAAAAGCAGAAACGTATACAGGATTCCTGACGAGTGGAAGCTTTGTTTCTCAGAGGGCCTGGATAAAGCATAAGGAAGCTTGAATCAAAGGTTTTGATGTCTCTTGATGTTCCCATAGTATATGATTCTAAGAAAAAAGGAAGACCTGAATTTTTATAGAACTATAGATGACATTACAACCTAGTATAAACTAGATTTTGCCACTGAAGGCAAACATGGCCTAGTAAACTATACACAGAGAAACAGGCTGGGCAAGGCCACCTCGGGAGCCAGTGACTGGTGTTGGGCTGAGGTTTGGTGTCCACTGCAGAGCCACAGAAGGGTGCAGTGGAGGCAGGGCCGAATGTTGGTTGGCACTAAGCATGGGGTGTATTGATAGGACTAGCTATAGAGGTCAGGATGTTCCTATTCTAATTTTAAAAGAGGCGTGAGAGAAAGACACCATGCGACACAGCTCATGTTGAAGGACTTTTTATTGGGGGAAAGGGAATGGAAAAGGGGGAAGGGGAGGGGGGCACTGGCCTCTGGGGACAGGAATGGCAGAAGAGCGGGGTGGGGGGGGCGAGGGACGCTTGGGTTCATGGGGGATGGCCAGACGTCATTGTTGGCAAAAGGGACCAGTGGTAGGGTTGAAGGTTGTGAGTGGGTGTTGCCCCATTCCCAAGGACATCAGAGGGATGCCAGATGCTCCGTGGTTTCTTCCATGACCGGGAGAAGGGAAGCTTGCCAATTCTGCCAGGGTTGTGTGGTTGGCCCAGCAATCTGTTAATTGGAAAAGTGAGGCAGTTGCATGTGGACTGGATTCCTGGGTCCTGGCGTACATCGGACTGCTGGCAGGCAGGAGGAAACACCAGGAAAGCCTGCTGGGGTCACAGCACCAATTTTACAATTAAAAAGCAGTGTGAGAAAGATGGCATGTGACAGAGCTCACAGGAGGGGTTTTTTATTGGGGGCAGGGGAATGGGCAAAAGGGGGAGGGAAAGGAGAAGACCGGCTTCTGGGACCAGGAGCGGCAGAAGAGAAGAGAGAGGCCCAGAAAGAGAATGAGATAAAGAGACAAAGAGAAGGGAGATGGGCAATGCCCACCTTTTAAAAGGGAACAAAGCAAATGTGCACAGGAGGTGCTCTTAGTGACCGGCAGTTGCCCTCATAGCAGTGCATAAGGAGGAACAGGGTTCTAATCTCTGGAGTTGGTTCAAAGCAGGGGACAGGCCAGATCAAGGCAGCAAGGCAAGGCTTATTTATAGATCTTGAACTCTAGTCCCAGTAAGACTCGGGTGGATAGGGCAGAAGTCACTGCTGAGAACCTATTGTGGCGACACAGAAGGCCTCAAATCTCTCTCAACTGTGCTTGAACAAAAGGGTCAGGTATCACTTGTGGTAAGTTGGAGGCAGGTGTAGAGGCTGAGAAACCCAGAATCTCCACAACTACTTTATATTTAATTACTAATAGCCCACCATATTGCTTAGTTACAAAAAACAGTATATACTATTAAATGGTGGCTTGTGTCTAGGAATCATAAGACCTAAAATGTTCAGAGAAACCTCAAGTTTGAGTCAGTTTTATTGTGTCTAATCCATGTAAGTCATAAGCCAAATTATTTTGTGTGAGTGTGTATATCTGTGTATGTATATACACTCATTTGTTCATAGTAGAGGCCAGGAAGTACCAGGTGTCTTCCTTATCTCTCTCTGTTTACTAGAGTCAAGTCAGGGTCTCTCATTGAGCCTTTTTTTGGGGGGGGGCCTGGACTTGCAGCCCCCAAGCTCCTGTCTCCATACCCCTCTCTTCTGCCTGGCATTGGGGTTCCAGATGTATGTGAGAGCAGGTACGGTTTGTCTTGTGGGTGTGGGGATCCAAACTCAAGTCTTGAGGCATGTGCAGCAAGAGCTCAGACCCACTGAGTTATCTCCCCAGACCCCAACCCCCTCAAACATAATTTCAGGTAACTTTTCTTACAAGCTGATAAATGGAGCCAACCCTTTCTACTTCCTGTTCTGTAGATCTTGGTTGGGAAACCAGTTCCTGTAGTGAAGAGTTCTGGGGAAGAACATTATTATTTAACAGAAAAAGTGATCACACTGGTGACAGTTCCTTTTCTAAGGAAAACAACGTGCCCTTCAAACTTGTGGCAGCACACTGGAGGTTTCTTTCAGGCAAGATCTGATTGAAGCATACTGATACCCGATAAATGTCTAAAGGGGCTCAGCACAGGGAAAGACTCAAGGCACAGTCTTCCCCAAATTAAAGTCATTGTGTCCGGGCACTTCATTATGACAGAAGAAGAACTCACTCCATCATCTGGGAGAGCAAATGTGATCTAATCCATTTCTCCTTTCTGCCCAGCCTCTTAGGATTCTCTTCCTACAGCATTCCATAGCAGGTTTCACAGCTGTCCTGGAGGGCATCTAAGTCAAATATCTTGGATTCATCCATCTGCAAGGGAAATTTGCCCTCCGCGGGAATCCATGCAGTGTGAAGAGGATGCCCTCTGGGTGGTCTGATTGCATGGGAGCTCTCTTACAACTCTGTAATTGTATGTAACTGACAAGATGAAAAATAATTCTTATGTATAGATGTTCAAAGTTCATCGTGCCTCTTAAAGCTTTGTACCCTGCTGTGGAAAAAAGCTAGTCTTGCGGCCATTGGCACATTCATTTCAATATTCCTGAGCTATAAATGTGTCTGTTTTTCAGTTTCTCACTTGAATCTGATATAACATCTGCCTGGCTCCTTCTTTATGAGTGAACTAAAATCTGCAACACGTGTTCATTTTATAATCTTCTAAGTCATGACTATACCTTTCTTGAGGGGGAGTTGTCTTTCAGCACTGCCTTGTCTTCTGTTTTTGTTTTTTACTGCTGCTCCTCATCCTTCACTAGCTACGTGTGGGGTTTTGGGTTTTTTGGGGGGCTCTCTAATTTGCTTTGTTCTCTGAAACAGTGTCACTGGTGTCCTAGCTGAAGTAGGTATATGATCTACTTTGATCAGTGTGTGTACAGATACAGTTATGTACAGTGTGTACAAATACTTGATAAGACACAGTTTAAGAAAGGAAAGATTCTTTTTGGCTCATTATTTGAGGAGATGCCTTTCGAGGTGTGCTAGCAGAAGCATGAAATGGTCACATTGTGTCTGCTGCCGGGAAGCAGAGAGATGAATGCTGACATTCATCTCAGCTTCAGTGGATTCCCCATTTTAACTCAGTCTGGACCCCTAGCCCACATTGTTACACCCATATTCACAATGGCTCTTATCTTTTTCTCTTCAGTCAAACCTTCCTGGTCACATCTTAATCTATCGCAGGGGGGCTTCCATCTTATTATTTAGATGAAGATGACTTTGAACTTGGGATCCTCCTGACTCCACCACCAGCGTGTTGGGATTGGAGACATGTACCACCATTCTCAATGTACACAGTACTGGGGACGAACCCAAGGCTTTGTGCATGGTAGGCAAACATCTACCAAATGGGTCCCATGCCAGTCATGATGATAATTTTTCACATAAATCTCCACAACAGCATCCTAATTGGCATCTTTTAATGCTGAGTTCCTCATGGCTGCCTAGATTCTACTGCATACAGTTTAGCTCTTTCTTCCTCTTTGAGTTCCTTATGGGTTTGTATCAACCTTAGACCATGGGCTGTGTTAAGAATCTGGGCCTCCTGGAGGTTAATGTTGAGGGTCTTCTTCAGTTGCTCTTTTCTTTTTGAGAACAGGTCTGTCTTGGAGATTACTGATTAGCCACAAAGGTTGGTCAGCAACTTCCAGAGATCCCCCTTTTACCCCTTGCCCTGCATGGAAGTGCATGACTTTTGCATGAATGCTGGGGAACTGAACTCAGATTCTCATGTTTGCCTGACAAACCCTTTACCAACTGAGCCATCTCCTCAAGCCCTAGTGTGTCTTCAATGCTTTGAATATCCCACTCACATCCAATCCTTCCCTCACACTCGTACCTTTCTGTCTTCACCTACCTTTACTGAGATAGTTCCTGGGTATCCACAGTCTTTCAGCTCAGATCTCGCAGGTCACTTTTGTTGGGAGGCCCTTCTCAGGTATCTTCCCTATTTTATAAGTACGATGATACTGAGGGGCTACAGTCTGTCTCATAGAACACAGATGCTTTCATGGTGACAGCTGCTATCTTCTCGATTTTCATTTCTTTGTTGTTAATTCTAAACTTCAGTGGTGTTTAGTGAGATGCACATGACTTGGGTTCAGCTTCGGGGTATGGCTGGCTTAGCAGTTTTTATTTTCCTACTAAGATTTTACCATATTATTAAACAACATAGCAGGAACAGAAGCTACTAAGGATCCTTCTTCTCCAAATCTCTTCTTTTAAATAGAAAGGTTAATCTGTCTTCATAGAGGACACATCCAGGGAGGTTATCAGCGAGGAGGTCAGTGGCATAACTCTGAAGCTATAACTAAGGAGTGTAGAGTTCTAGAATTTTGTGAGACCAAAGTATCCCTTGGGAACTTGCTAGAAAGTCTGGGTCTCATGCCCCAAACCCATATATCCTGGGTCAGAAGCTACATGGTGTTAAGATGCCAGACGATCTGAATGTATAATGGAGTTTGGAAAACCTATTTAATGGTTCCACATTTGCTCTGAGTCATCACGGACAAATTATTTACCCACCACACAAATTCTTCTAAAGCTATACAGGCTTCCTACTTTATTCTTACCTCCTAAGGCTGCTGAAACATTGAAGGTGTTGGTATGTGCCAAGAACTTAGGATATGGCATTTAGAAACACCTGGACAAGCATTAGCTCTTGCTAACACAGATGCACACTGAAGAGTAAAATACCCTTGGCTTATGAGACACTCATCTGCAGAGAGACACTGCAGATAGGTACTCTCTTGTGAACTAGGGTGTTAACACTCCCATTTGTAGATTTACTTTGAACATTTTTTTGTCATCTGTGTGTGACCTACCTCAAATAGGAGTGATATGTCTGTCTGAGCTTATCTTCAAAAGGATTTTACGACTAGTTTCTGGATGAAGGACAGAGCCAGGCCATCTAGCCTTTCTATGAATTTACAAATTACAAGTGAATTTCCTGGAAATTTCTTTCCTATTACTCACTCTAATTTCCTTTGCTTTTGACTTAGGAGAGTGGGTTGAAAAGCAAGGTCTGAAAGATTTTACACAATTTCCAACACTACTGTACAAGAAAAAACAGTTGGTAAAAATGAAGGCTAGAAACACACACACACACACACGTGCACATATACACATGCACATGCAGACACACCACAAATAGTAGAGGCCCATAAGAGGGCACAGGTGCTTACAGATAAGCACTGGAGAAACTAGGAATGTTCATCACACAAGGTTATCTCTTCAATGGAGGAAATGCATATCTGTTTCCCACCCAGAAGGCTGTAGTAGATATTGTTAATTACCTTTCCTATTCATAGGGCCAGGCCTCCCCCCCCCCAAGAATGTTTATCCAAGACTTTCCCTCTCCAGACCTTTATCTTTAGCTTTGTTTCTCAGTCAATAGAACCCATCCTTAGAGGAAATGTCACATGTGTACTTCATAGCCTGATGACCTCCATGCTATCCCAGTCAGAGACCACACCAGATCCTAGGCTTTAAGCTATAGAACCCATCTTCATGGGAGAGGTCACATGTACTTTTTGGAAGTATTTTGAGGTAGTCATGCCTTAAGCTTTATTGTGCATTTGGGATTGCAATAATTGTTACTAGGAGACCTTTATCCAAAATTGTACTGTACTTAAATAGGTCTGGTGCAATCTGGGAGGCAGAGGCGGGCAGATCTCTGTGAATTCGAAGCCAACCTGGTCTACAGAGCTAGTTCCAGGACAGCTATGGTTGTTACACAGAGAAACCCTGTCTTGAAATACCGATAAACAAACAAACAAACAAAAAACCAAACAAATTGATATGTCTAAAATCAACTGACCTGGCTTCAGACTTCAGAAGTTTGAGCCAGCACCAGCAAACTAGGTCCTGCGAAACTGAGTTTCCATCTTCCATCACTCAAACCATTCCCCTACTAACTGTTGAGCTTGCAGGGACCCCACAGAAGCCAACTAGAACTGGCAGGAGTCACTGAAGTGGGCACAAGAGACACCTTAGAGTGTCTGAAGTTAAGTTATGATTCATTATATTAAAATGCACCACCCTATGGTAAAGAGTTCAGATATCAATAAGACATACGATTCCCAAAGTTCTACATACCACTGCATGTAACAAATGCTTGAGGAAGGTCATGTTAATGTTGTTTAAATCCCCATCCTCTAAACAGCTTGACTGTTAGAACTATCAAACTCTTTTTCTCTGTTTTGGCTCACCTTGAAAGTCTTCTATAGTTTAACAAACTGTGCCTGCTACTGCTTTAACAATGGATCCACACTGAGGTTCTGCTTAGGGACACAAGAACCTGGATCCCAGAAGCTGCTCATCGAACACTGATATCTGCCTTCCAACATTGCTTCCATGCAAGTCACTTCTCCTCTTCTCTCTATTTCCATTCTTGCTTTTTCTTTCTTCTCTATGGCTCCCTTTGTTGCCAGAGACCTCCTCAGTTAGTTCTGAGTTCTTCCCAGCCCTCAGATCAATGGCTAAGGGTTGTGGGAGGGCTTCTGTCCAGATGTGAGTGATATGAATGCAGGATGAGGAGAAGACAGAGGCACACTTGAGGTTGGGAGCTTCCATTTCTTCACACTTTTGCTCTCACTAAAGTATTTCCTAGCTTTATCCTGAAAGTATGATGCCAACTGAACTTGAATCATGGTAAAGCCATATTATCCTCTCCAGCTAGGAGGGAGCAAGTATGAAGCCCTATCCTCTGCAAAAGTATTTATTGAATCTTGGGGTGTCAGTCATGGGGAATGACAGATGAATTTCCAAAACCATGGTCTTGAAGGGCTTTTTACTGGACCATTATGTGGTGGTCTGAGAAGCAAGGGACTGGTGACTTTTTGGTGTAGGAGGTCCTTCTATATGTTGATTTCATTAATAAAGGAACTGCTTAGGCCTATAGCAGAACTCTAGGGGAACAGAGCTAGGTGGGGAAAACAAGGGAATGCTGGGAAGAGGAGGTGGAGAGAGACGCTATGTAGCTGCTACCAGAGTCACACATGCTGAATCTTTGCCGGTAAGCCACTGCCACGTGGTGATATACAGATTAATAGAAATGGGTTAAATCAAGATATGAGAGTTAGCCAATAAGAGGATAGAGCTAATGGGCCAAGCAGTGATTTAATTAATACAATTTCTGTGTGGTTATTTCGGGGCTAAGCTAGCCAGGCGGCTGGGATGAACAAGCGGGCCCTCTCCTTGCAACAACTTTTGGAAAAGTCTTTGATAACAAAATAAGGCCTTGTGTTAGTTACTTTGCCTGTTGCAGTGATAAAAAAAAATACCCTGACAATAATGGTTTAAGGGAGCAACTGATTATTTTGGCTCATAGTTGAATAGTCAATCACAGCAGAGAGGTCAAATGCCAGGAGCTTGGAGCTGGGCACAGTGCATCTGCAGTAAGGAAGGAGAGAGAGGAACTGAGGTAGCTTTCTTTCTCCTTCATGTGTTGCCCAGCACTCAAGCCCAGGTAATGGTGCTGACCACATGAGGGTGGGCTTCCCACCTCATTTAAACTTCATCATGATAATCTCACACCAACGCCAAGAGGACTGTCTCCTAGGTTATATCAGGTCCTGTGAAGTTGATAATCAGTACCAACAGTCACAGATGGGTGTGGTGACGATGCTAGCTTTTATTCTGAATTTTTTTACATTTCATTTTACTACTCTCACGTCACCATTCTATCACCTATTTTTATATCTGCACAACAGTTTTTATTGATTTTTATTGAGCTCTACATTTTTCTCTGATCCCCTCCGTGCCTCTCCCCTCTCCCCTTCAACCCTCCCCGAAGGACCCCGTGCTCACAATTTACTCAGGAGATCTTGTCTTTTTCTACTTCCCATGTAGATCTATGTATGTCTCTCTTAGTGTCCTCATTATTGTCTAAGTTCTCTGGGATTGTGGTTTGTAGGCTGGTTTTCTTTGCTTATGTTTAAAAACATGTGATAATTGTCTTTCAGTGTCTGGGTTACCTCACTCAAAATAATGTTTTCTAGCTCCATCCACTTTCCTGCAAAATTCAAGATGTTGTTATTTTCTTTATATAAATAGAATAACTCTCTATTTTATATTCACATTTTAGTGTATGTATTTTTCTACTAATCCTTTTATTTAAGAATATATTATAGTTGCAAGCGAGGGGAGGAGGAGATGGGTCTGAGAGAAGTTGGGGAAGGGGGAGCCTGAAGCTGATGTTGGTTGTCATTCATCAATGTCCATGCTTGTGTTTTAAAATAGGGCCCGTCATTGAATTGTATTAAGGCTCCAGGGAATCCTTCTGTCTTGGTGACCCTTACCCCACAGCCCCATACCCCAGCACTGGAAATATAGATTTGCCATTATACCTGGCTTTTAGATGGGTACTGGGAATTCAAATTCTGGTCCTTATCTTGCATGGCAAGCACTACTGACTGAACCATCTTACATATTATTATTATTATTATTATTAATGATGATGATATCCTCAGACTTTCCTTTTATGGCTTTTGAGTTTCATTTCATGTCTTGTCTTGGAAAGGCCCCACATCATGCCAAGAGTAAAAACCTAATCCTGAGCTGGGAATGCAGTTCAGTGAGTGACTGCTTGGTTAACACACCCAAGGTTCCATCCAAACACTAAAGCTAAAACAAAACAAAATCCCCAGCTAATATTGAACCTTAAATTCCTGAACATAAGGATGATTTAATTTGGTCCATCTATTGTACTTTATTAAATAAACTATAGTGTAAAATATAAAAACATGATAAGGGGCTGGAAGTATACTCAATGATAGTGTGTGTGTGTGTGTGTGTGTGTGTGTGTGTGTGTGCTTAATATGCTTGAGGCCCTGGGTTCCATCTATAGCAAAACCAGATAAATAAATGCATGCTACACCTACTTTGTACCTGGAATTAACAGAACCTAAACTTATAAAATCATCATTCAATTGCCCTTAAAAGCATGTTTGTTAATCAGAGTATTTCCCATTTCGACTAAGATCGAGTTCTTCACGCTTGCCGTAGCCCTGAGTGTCCTTATGTTTATTATGTCACTTGAAAACCCTGCAAAGCCTGTCAATGGCATGGTCTTGCTTTCTTTTGGTATGGAAAACACAGTGCCCTTGTTGTTTGTTGTATTCCTTATCTGGCTGTTTTTTTAGGTCACGTCTAGGGTGGGACTTGCTTAGTGAGTGTTCCCAAATGCTTCCTGGAGATCTAGATGTCACACCTTAGAGAAGTTATAGGGGGCTCCTGAGGAAGTCATCAAGTTCTACCGCAGGTCAGCAAAGTCAAAATTGATGGATGAAACTAACTCATTTTAGAAACCAAGTCCCGAATGAATCAAGTTCATGAGTACCCAATTCTACTAGGTCCTGGCCACCCTTCCTCACCTGTCTTCTTCCAGGTCGCTTAGATATCTCCCTTTCTGCATGGTCACCTATGACAACAAGAGTCCTTTAAAGGCCTTTGAATATCCTCAGGCCTTCCTTCTAGAATCTTCTAAAGAGTAGAGAGAAACCAACTTAAAAGATAATTTAAACTGTCTTTTAAATCTATTCCTGCGCCCCTCCCTGGCTCAAGAAAGCAAACCAAATTAGCCAGACATGAAGATGGATACCTTTTTTTAGTTCAGAGAATTGGCAGGTGCTAATTTTCTCATCACAGAGACAATACGTCTGATGAAAACAACTTAAGGAGGAAAGGCTAGTTTGGACTCAGATTTCGTGGGTGTCGTCCATCATGATGAGCAAGCCACGGCAGAGGGAACATAAGAAAGCTGGTCACATGGCACCCACAGTCGGAAGGCAGAGACCAGTGGTGCCGGTGCTCAGCCTTCTCTTCCCGTCTTGCGCGGTTGGAGATCTCCAGCAAGGAGAGCAGCGCCACCCACACTTAGGATGGCGTTCCCACCTCAGCTAACTTCAGGGAGTCAGTGCCTCACAGACAAGCCCAGAGCATCATCTCTGTGAGTCTCAGTTCTGTAGAGTTGACAGCATTAGCAGGAGTGTATGTTACAGGCATAGACTCGAGACTGCAGGGCACCTTTTAGGTTTCCACGTTCTTGTGTCCTGGAACAATGAATTGGACCAGGGATACACAGACAGCAGTAGAAATAATGACAGCCTATTAAGCAGGGAAAAGGCACCCCAAAGAATGGAAATGAGCCAGAGAGGTAATAAAGTTTAGAAGCTCAAAATAGACTTATACCACCAGTTGTGACCCTTTATAGGCCATTTATATGATGCCCACCTTCTTGAGGTTTTCTCTGGCTCTTGTAGGTAGTCCTGGTGGGGAGTGTTTCTGGTCTTCCTGTCATTGGTTTCTTTCAGATCTTAATCTAGATGCCCCCTCTGCCTCACTCTACTGCCTAAGAAAATGCCCCACCCCATCACAACTTGTTTCTCAGAAAGCCAGAGCAAATTCATTTTCTCCGAGGTCCATGCTAGCTGGAGCAGCACTCTCTGATAATAATACCCAGGGCAAACCTAACCTCAGTCAGTAGTTCCTGGACCCAGCAGAATGATCACCTCTCTGAGCTTTGCTGCCAGTCATGTGAGCTGATAGTGGACTTGCCCTTCTATTGAAGCAGAAGGTAAGGGCAGATAATTCTAAGAGCAAACTCAGTGTCATCCAATCTATGGAGAAAATCAAGGTGAAGCTTTCTGACGGCTGCCTGCCTCTTACACAGATTTCACTTTCTCTTTGGCATTTGGCATTTCTAATGCCCATTTGAGATGAGTTGGTACAGAGGAGGGTTTTCTTAAAGTTGTCAGACTTCAAAAATTCAAGCTGGGTGGTGGTGGTGGCACACACCTTTAATCCCATAACTCAGGAAGCAGAGGCAGGCAGATCTCTGTGAGTTTGAGGCCAGCCTGGCCAACAGAGCAAGTTCCAGGACAGCCAAGGCTACACAGAGGAAACTGTAACATGAGGGCTGGCTTGTTGGGGTTTCTGTCCCACCCGGTACTCCACAGCCAGCAAACCCCAAAGAAAAATCACACAGAGAGTCTGCATTAGATTATAAACTGATTGGCCCATTAGCTCAGGCTTCTTATTAGCTCTTGTAGCTCATATTAACCCATTATCCCTATCTATGTTAGCCACATGGCTCAGTACCTTTCTCAGCAGGGCAGGTCACATCCTGCTTCTTTGGTAGTCCAGGCAGGAGTGCCAAGAGAGCTTCCTGCTTCCCAGAATTCTATTCTCCTTGCTCCACCTCTACTTCCTGTCTGGTTGTCCCACCTATACATCCTGCCTAATGGCCAATCAGCTTTTATTTAAATCATGATTGACAGAATACAGACAATTCTCCTGCACCAGGAAACCTGTCTTGAAAAACCAAAAATAAAAAGAAAAAAAAATCTAGAGCTCAGGGAAGGTTGAGACAAAGGTTGGAGGTTGAGGGAGGAGAATGGGAAGACTGTTCTGTTTTAACACCAATGAAACCTTCTTTCTTGACTTAAAAAAAATTCCATGAACAGTACTTGCCAGAATCAATGTTTCTAGCACTTAGATGTGAGTCTCGGCCCACAGTGCTGTTTTGGAAAAGCTGACCATGTATCTGAGAGCTGTTTCTCTTCACCTGGGTGCATGGGGGTGGTTCCCATAGTTTACTAGACAATGAGGACATTGTTTCACTTAGGAGAGAGGAGGCTGGGAATCTCATTAAGCTCCTGGGTGGTGTGTGTGTGTGTGTGTGTGTGTGTGTGTGTGTGTGTGTGTGTGTGTGTGTGTGTGTGTGTGTGTGTGTCCAGCACTGAGGGCAGGCAGAAGTGTGAAGGGTATGGCAGACGGTGGGGTTTTCTAAGTAACATCTTAGCCTGAGGTTTCCTTGGAGTGGCTGGCAGGATTTACCTCTGTGAACCTGCAAAATGACTTGACTCCAAAGTCACCTTCATGAAAGTCAATTTGCTATAGAAGAACCAAATTCAGAGATGCAAGGCACGACTTGTCACGGAAATTTACAGGTGACAAAGGCCCCTCCAGAGGACATTTCTTTTCCTTCTTTAGCATCTGCACTCAGATTTAGAACAACAAGCAACATTAACTACAGGAAGAAATAAATATGTTCAGAAATTCAAACTCTATTTCCTAATTTACTCAAGGGAGTCTGTTTTCAGTATATAAATCAGCTCTTGGTGTTTTGCTATTTAAAAAATGCAAAAGCAAAATGGGAAGATGTGTCATTTGGAAAATAAAAAGAATCATGATGCATGTGCTGCTTTTAACTAATCTCTCTTCAACAGTCTTCAATGCTATTAGAAAACATTACACGTGTGTATATATTAAAGCCTGAAAGATTCCCAGTTGCCATTTGTTTGCCATATGCTGATGTGAATTCTACCTCTATTGGCACATAAAGGATGGAAAGTTTTGTAGCCTGGAATTAGCACCATTTGGGCTCTGCAGTTTTTAGGAGTGTGCGAAGTCATGCAGGCTTAGTGACTTTTAAGGAGACTTTAAATAACCCTCCCCAAGACAGGAGAGGCAACATACCAAGCTGGGCTGAGTGAGGCACAAAGCCCTGAGGAAGACAGGCGCCAACAAAGCCTGCACACTAACTCCTTCTCACTGTTTTGCTTGAGTCTCAGGGACGTAGCCCAGTGTATTCTGGATTCCATCATGAAAGGAGCAATAGGATTGGTAGGGAGGACTCAGTTGCTCAGGTGGGCTTAGATCTGGCTTAGGTCTAACAACACATGTTTTCTGGAACCCAAGCCCCTGGAGGGGATTCTGTGTCAGCAGCTTCAGAGGTATTGCATCCTTCCTGTTCCTCTGTGACATGCTAGGTAGCCCTTAGGAACTGCCATGCTGGGTGTCCCACAGCAGATAATTCTCTTTTGTTTTGTGATTGCTTGTGACTGTCTTCTAGGAAAGATCAATTTCTGGGGAGCTTGGAGGATAGGGAGGCTTTCTTGAACTTGAGAACATCACTTCCTAAAAAGTGGCCAGTTAAATACCCAGGCAGGCAGGACCCAGCCCTACATCTCTTCTTCCTCCATGTGAGGAAGCAGGAACTGGAGACTGGTGTCTTCTACTGAGCGATCCCTTGGTGATGCCTACTGGACAAAACACAGGCACCTGTATGAGCTCCAAACCTCACCTCTGGGCCAGTCCTCCCTGGCAGAGCTCTCCTCTGCAGTCTCAGATTGGGAGGTTAGGAGGGGCATGTCTAACTTCAGTGCTAAGTCACCAAGTCTTGCTTCTAGTTCTAGTGTAACTGGCCTGGTAGAAGTGGAGATGTTCTAAATAGACACTTGCCTTCTTCCATTTAACTATTGGATTATTGAAGCAATGATCCCCAAAAGAAATGAGAATCTCACCGGGAATTTTATATTGGGAAAAGGAAAAGGGCCCAGCAGTGGAGGAGCTTGACTCCTGGAAAGAGATTTCACAGAGCTCTAACAACTTGTTGGACCCCTTAGGGGATGAGACTGAAGCCCAGATAGTGAGGAGTCAGTGATGGGCAGGACCTCACATTGGCCAGGACTGCTTAGATGTGCATATCTCTGACTCTTTATCTAAACTTTGATTTCACTTCAGGACACTGAAGATGGATCGAAGGGGCCACCTGATCTTTCTTCCCTTCCCAGTAGGGTCTCATTAAATCAATCTCCTTTTACTGTTTCCCACTATTAATTTTGTACTTTTAATTGCCTTCTCAATGATGGGTGTGTGAACTTGACTTCTTGGGGTACAGACTGTGACCTCAAGGTCAGTAATATCAGTACTCACTCAGTTGTAGCACAGAAAGTTCTTGACTTCAGGAATCTCTTCAGGATTTGGCAACCTTTCCCGTTTGGTTACCTTTGCTCTGTCAGAGAAAAAAAAAAAAAAGAAAGAAAGAAAAAAGGAAAAAGGAACATTTGCTCCAGTTCAGCTTGGAAAAGAAAATAGAAGGCAGAAGTCAGCTACCAGGCTGTAAAAGCAAGCCCTTATCTTGGCAATTGCTCTCCATTCATTTTTGTTACCTTCTCATCTACTTCCTTGTTGTAAATCTTATGGAAGGAAAATGGACTGTGGGCTTGCTTGGGACTGGGCAGGGTGTGTCATCTGGCAAGGCAAACTCACAGCATCTGGCTGAGAGAGGAAACTTCAGGCTAGGGGTTGGTGAACGCTGCCTCTAACAAGAGAGGAGCACATCCCAGCACCAGTAGAAAGGAAGGCACACCAGAAGCTAGTTTGGCCCCTAGGTGGCCTGAGAATGGGAGGCCCTTCCTAGAGCACTTAGGGTCCCAGTGTCTTCAAGCTCTAAAGACCCCCACTCCAGTGCATACCTTTCCCCAACAACACATTTGGCAAATTAATTCCACCCCTTACTGATGTTAGGGAGGGAAAAAAAAAACCTGGGGAAAGTAATTAAAGAATATTTGTGATTCTCTTCATGACAGGTCTTTTTCTTCCTTTTTTTGTCTTCCTTCTCTCCTCTCCTTCCCCCCAGCTCTACTCTCTCTCCTTTCCCACTTTCTGTGACTCTTTTAAGAGCACCGCTATCTCTTCAGGCCTAAGTGCCACTACTGCCCCCTTGTGCTTCTGTGATGGAAGATCTCAATCCCAGGGATGTCCTCACTTTGGGAAGGATGTGCAGAACTGGGAACACAGTACAGACTCCAAATGATAAAATAGGGTTGGCATAGAAAATCCTATCACTGCAGCTGAAATCCAGACAGAGTGACCTGATTGGCATCTGGGAAGCCAACAACCTGGTCTTGGGGAGCAAGTCCCTTTGACCTGTATACAAGGAACTAGCTCTGGTGGACCCAAGGGCAAAAGCCATGTCTGCCATCATGCTGACATTTTAATGCTTAGCCCAGCACTGACCGCACCTTGATAGAAACCTGATTAGAGTAACCAGCACCCAGAAGGTAGGTAAAGTACACCTCTGGGTGAGTCTGTCATGGCATTTCTAGTCAAGATTAACCAAGGGTAGAAGACCACTCTGAAATATCACTAGCAAAATCCATAGGCTGTTAGAGAAGACCCAGAGAGGCTCAAGTAGAAATCAAACAAGAGCTCCAAAAATATTTACTTTGAACCTAGTCCCCCTGAAGAAAAGGGGGTGGATAGAAGATAGTAGTGGGAGGAGAAGAAAGCCTGTGAGTGTAGGCATAGTTACCTTCTATATCCCCTATACAGTTCACACCGCTCCCCACCCGGCCACCATGGTGTGAGCTGTTCTCCCCACCAAGTCCTTCTCTGCCACGATGGACTGAAACCTTCAGAGAAATGTGAGCCAAATGTGTTAGGCACTGGTTTAAGTATTCGTTTTACTAGTAGCATAAACTTGTAAATGATGAACATATTTTACAGATGAGGAGAGTAAAGCAGAGGGGTGGTAGCTCATCCTGACTAGGTGGCAGAGCCAGAACCGAACCCAGGCTATCTCTGAGGCCCCTTCGAGCGTATCTCAGGTCTTCAAGTTTCTGAATCCCTTAGCAGTGTGAGCATCTATCCTATCTTAAAGAGAAAACTTTGGCATGTTAAACAGAGTTTATGAGAACAATAAAACCTCTACAAATCCTGCTGCTTTCAGAACAGAAGAAGTTCAGAGCACGCCACTGTCCGGGGTGGGCAGGCAGGCGCGCCACTGTCCGGGGTGGGCAGGCAGCATTTACAGACGGACAACAGCTGCTGCTTGTGTCATAAACAACACCTTTGACCTAGAAAAATGGGACATAATGATTTATACTTGATTACTCAAAATTATCTGTGCATTTATAAAACTTTAATTACTTAATACTCCATTAAGCAATGCATATATAATGTATACATATGCAATTCTTAAATTAAACTGGATTTAGATTGAGATGCCTCTGTAAACCTGAATTTTCATGTAATGAATGACATTTTAACTCAGTAGATGATTGAAAGTCTAATTCTCATGCATGCACATGTAGTGTGTGTGTGTGTGTGTGTGTGTGTGTAACTAACTGAGTTTCAGCCAATACAGTATCTGATTCTCATCTGTTCACAGTCTCCAGCTGATCAGACCACACCCAAATACGGCAAACAGAGAGCTGGAACCAAATTTTTTCCTTCTGTTACTTCTTCCACCTCTGTCTAAAACACTGCTTGCCCGTCTGGGGGAACGGAGCTCTCTGGAGCTGGTTTGTCTCTTACAAGTGTCAGGATTCAAGAATTTTTCTTGGCTTGAATAAACTACTTAATTTGTCAACACCTTTTTAAAAATATACAGTGAATGTCCACAATAATGTGCTCATCAGCTGTTCTAAAAGGATGGAATTTGCCATCTGTGAAACGTGGATGAATTTGAAGAAGATGTCATACAAAGTAAATCAGGCACAGGCCGGCAAATGCTGCAAGCTTCTCAGTTGTATGCAAGAGCTAACTGCTGCTCTCACAGAAGCAGAGGATAGGGTTGGCATTGCCAGAGACGGGGAGAGTGTCGGGGAGAGGGGAAGCAGAGAACATGCTGACTGCTTCAGGGCGGGAACTGCAATGGAGAAAGAGCCTCCAGTGTTCTGAGGGCAGTAGGTAAGCATGGTTGACAACAATTAATTATGCAAAACAGAAGAAGGGACTTTGAATGTTTCCACCTTAAGCATTAGTATGTGCTCAAACTACCCCGATATGACCATCAGGTGATGTGTGAATATTATGAAATGTAGACATTTGCCCCATGAACCCTACTTACAATTAATGGATGCCAACTAAAACTGTTAAAAAAGATATTTCAATGTTTTAAAAATATAGTAAAAGCAAATATTTTGCCTTTTTGAGTAACAGGCCTTTAATTTTGTCATCTCCTATATCCATTTGTCTCAGAGAAAGGAGAGGAATGGATGGCTGGGAGATCTGATGTATTCTTCCCACAGGGCAGGTGGGCAGCTTAACAGGTAAAAGCACTTCCAGAAAGCACAACAACCTGGGTTCAATCCCTGGGACCCACCCATTGGACTGAGAGAACCAACTCCTGAAAACTCTTCTGACCTCTACACATAGGCCATGACTTCCACACTCTCATCTCCCATACAAATGTAGGCACATGTATACATATCCATATATTAACGTGTGTGTGTGTATATGTATGTGTGTGTGTGTGTGTGTGTGTGAAAGTCTCTCACTGAGCCCCCGTCCTCATCCTGAAGGCTTGCCGCGTGTGAAAGTCTCTCAGTGAGCCCCATCCCCATCCTGAAGGGTTGCTGAGCTATGCTAGGTGAGCCAGGGGACACTAAGACATGTGAAAACATGAGACAAGAATGAAACACCTTGAGATTTCTTGCCAGATTGGGTAGAGGAAACCCCGACCCTTCCTGCCCTGGGGATTGTGAAGAGCAGTCCTGTAGAGGAGGGGCCACACATGCTTAGTGTGTGTCCAGATTTGACTTTACCTGGTCTTGGCTCAAACAGGCACAGAGAAGAGAGTAAGGGCTGGCAAAAGGCTCCTCCAAGCCAAGGTGCTCCTTAGGCCTCTGGGAATCCTCTGAGTCTGCTCAGCTCAGACATGGGCAGGTACATTCATTGCTGGGGCATAGTGGCCTGCTCTGGCATGACTTCTCCCGGCCTTCCTCGGACTCACAGGGCATGATTCCAGCTCCTTCCCTAGGAGCAGCAACTACTGGTGGAGCAGCGCCTGAACCTTTAGCTAAGAGGCTCTGGGCATTTCCAGAAGTATTGTTTGTGTCATTCAATAAGACTGGATTTAGTTTTGAACTAGTTTGACCATTAAAAATTTTTATATTATAAAAATCACGAAGGATTTATTTCTCATAATTTATTGTGAACTAAAGCAAGTTACTTAGAAATTAAAATAAAAATGCATATAAATATTTATGTGTGTATAAAATACATGTGTATATAACAATGTATATATATAAAAATATATATAGTTTTAAGCTTTAATACATACGTATATGTATATGTGTGTATATGTGTATCTCTATATATTTATGTATGTCCAGACAGTTTAAGTACTGTGCCGATAATGAAGGCTGTAGCTGTCTGAACTAAAGAGGCAAACTGTGGTAAAGAGCCTTTGGATTGACTTAAGAGTAGGCTGAGCTATTACAATAGCCCCATTTTTAACTGCCAGTGGCCTCTCTTGCTGTATTTATGTTGCAATCTGTATAGCTCAAATTTCTCATTTACTTCATTTGCTTTGAGAAGCTTTTTAAAATTGGGATGTAACTCATATGTCACAAAATCCATGCTAAGTGAGCAATACACAGTCTGTTTTGTGGGCAGAGGATTGGGACACCTTCATTGTAATCTAACTGCAGAAAGTTTTATAGTGCACACCCTAAGAAATCCTGTTTCTATTCAGTCACTCTTCATGCTCCCAAGTTTCAGCTCCTGGCAACTACTAATTTCTTATATAGATTTCCCTATCCTGAACTTAAAAAATGTGCATGCATGTATGTGTGACACACTTGTATGTGTGCATGTCTGTTCAAATGGGTGTGAGGGCCACATGCACATGTGCTCTCCTTGTGTGTGGAGGCCTGAGACTGACATAAAATAATCAATCACCCTCCTTTTTTATATATCCTGAGTGCTGGGATTAAAGGTCTGTGCACCACCACCTGGTGCTTACACATTTTTCAGCCATTAAAATAATCTGATATGAACATTGGTTTACAAGTTTTTGTACAACACACACACACGCACACACACACACACACACCTTGAATTGTCTTGAGTTTATGTGTATCAGCAGTAGAAACGTCAGGCCATACGGTTACAGTACTACTACTTTTACTATCATGGGAACTACTTAACTGTTTCCCAACACTGCTGCAGCATTTCACATTATCACTAGTGAGTGCAAGTGTTCAGATTCTCCACAACTTTGTCCTTATTTACTTTTATCCATCTTTTTGATGATGGCCATTCCAGTGTGAAGTGTGATCATGTGTTAACTATAATTACAAAGGATTCCAGCAATGACTTGTGTGGTTTGCACAGACTTCTGTCAAATGTCCTTATTCTTCTAGTATTGCTTCATTATCTGTTTTCTGTTGTAGTTTACTGCTATAATAGTTTCTGTGTTTCTAAAATAAACACCTCTATCTAGACTAGTAACTATTCATAGAATCGCATATGTGGAACTATTTCTTTATCTCTGAAATCCTCACAAAATAAAGTAGGAGCAGGTCTGTACTGATACCTACTCTGGTGGCATGGGGTAATTTTTGTGTCCTGTCAAATTCTCTATGACAGATGCATGGCCAAAGCTTACTCTGTTAATAACTTTCCTTTTTAATTGATCTGTACCCATCACAGGCTGAGGGGCAGCTTATATAGTTGATTCTCAGTTAATTACAACTGCCATTATTTTTTATTTGTGATGCCTGAGCAAGTAGTAAACCAGCAAGCTAAGTCACATTTGCAGTGGGACTATGATGCAATTAGTGTTTTGAATAATAGGAGGTAGTAGCTAAGGTCATTGCATTTGCAGTAGCAGCATCCTGGGGCAGCCTGGCTTCAGCAAGGGCTATTTTACAATATCCCAAGGGAGGCGGTTAAATGGACACAGGGCCTGCCAGGTAAAGATCCTTCCTGTCTCTTGCATATTGAGAATGGAAAGTCTTGAGACCAGTAACTGTTTAACATCATTTTATCCTCTTCTATGCTAAAGCTTAAAATCCAACATAAAAACATAGGTTTTTCAAGGTAGTATTTTTCCCCACTTAACCTTTCTGTGAATAGATGAGCTCCTGAGACTGAAAACTACACAATGGCATTAACATGTAGCTGGATGACTGGATATGCAGGGGAAATTAGCAGCCCTTTCAATATTGACTTTGCGAACCCAAGCCTATAAATTTTTTTCCAGTGCAAGAGCGAATGTGCTCACCCTAGACATGAGGAGCTTAGGCCCAGTGTGATCACCTGACTTGGATGTGATGCCTCCAAGAAAGGCCTTGGTTGAGGGATCTTCTTTTTGTTTAGATTTTGGCACCTGGTATTTTCAGCACTTTTGAATGGCAAATGTGTGCATGGTTGGCTTTGACCTGAGACTTTATGCTGGTCAAAGAAAAGCCTCTTTAGGGGATAAAAAAAATTGAGTCAAAATATGAGACATAAAATGAACTTTTGAGTTAAGAAGAATCACAGATAGAAGACACTAATCTTCTGAGTGTATCAAGTTATCCTCAAACACAAGAAAAGTCTGAGTGCAGGTTTAGGGAAAAGCAGCTTATGTCTAAGGATCTTGTCTCCTGTCCCCACCACCTTATTGTTCTAATTGCTCAGACCTGCAGTCTTTGTTCATACTCAGAACTGCACTGTCATCTGCCCCACACACTTTTCTATGTTACTTGCAGGTGGTTTCTTCCCTGGTGCCATGATTCTATGGAGTCTCAACTCCCTGCGTGGAGATTGGTACCCATTGGGTTATCGCAGGGAGTGCCGTTTGGCATGGACAGCAGCTGGCAGGATGTTTTAGGGAATACTTTCAGAGTTTGTGCCGATGGGGAAGAAGCAGAAGAAGGAACAGAGAGGGAGAAGTTGAGTGGCGGCGTCACCCCTATGCACCTTGCTCCTGCAGAAGTGCTCATCAGGTCTCAGTTGTGCTGCACCTTGGAGAGTTTTCTCAGGTTAGCGTGAGAGGCATGGACGCTCATAGTCTTTTGAGTAACTCTTTGAACACAAGCTGCCTCATGTGCTGTGTAACTGTTAGTAAAGAATAGCACAGAAAGGGGTGTGACCATGAGCAAAGTCTGTAACCAAAGACAATTTCTGAAGAAGGACTAAGGGACTAAGAGATAGGCAGATTTCCTAATAGGTAGATAGGTAGGGGAAGGGGCCATTCCTAGGTAATGAAAACAGTGGATTTCCAAGATGGTGGATTCTTCCTCACTCTCCCAACCTAAAGCAAAAGCCTGGCAACTTAAAATGAAGGTCTGTTGGATAGTTTCTCCTACCAGTAGAGTGCCCTTATTGATGGACCTGTGAGTCAATCAAAACTGAATTAAGACATGGTTACATCAAAGCTGTGAGCCTATGAGCCAACCTATCTTTATTCAAATTTACTAACCAGAAATCACGGGACAAGGATACTGTCAAAGTGTGAGACTTGTGCATGTGGTCCTAGGCGGAAAGGAAAGCAAAGCTGCAAGCCATGGAGAGCAAGCCAATAAGTAGCCTCTGCCAAGCCTCTGTTTTAGTTTCTGCCTTCAGCTTCACATCCAGAGTTCCTTCCCTGGCTTCCTTTCATGACAGACTGTAAATTATGAGAAATACATAAAATGTAATCCTTTTCCTCCCAAGTTATTTTTGGTTATGGTGATCATCATAGTAATAGAAAGCAAACTAGAACAGCATCAAATGAAGCCAATGGAATTTCCCAAAGATAAAGTCAGACTTGTACACCAACACTCAAGACTGGTTTGTCCGGTACAACTCTTTTATTGTGGGACAATGTCTCAGGTAACTAAGGTTGGCCACCAACTTGCTACATAGTAGAGAATGATCTTGAAATACTTGGTCGTCTCCCTTCATACATCTTCAGGTTATGGGGAGTTCATCAGAGATAACCAGTCAGACACAGTTTACAGCCAATTGAAAGTCTTTATTCCAGCTGGCTGGGACCACACCCAAAGTGTCTGAGGACCTGGGTGCAGCCTTGAGTCTCCAGAACAGGGGATTTTTGAAGGCAGGAACCACAGCCTAGCACCTTGCTCTGCAGTTGCAGGGGCTTTGAAGAAGGAAGTAGTTTTAACTGAAGTTAAGGTAAGTGATTAGCTGGAGGGGTTTTTGCACAAATAGACCATTTAACAGAAACTAAGTTAGCTAGGACATCCTGACCTTTGGTTCCTAAAATAGAGTTGGGTAATTTCCTGTGGTATTTTCCATCAAGGAGAGCAGATTCTAGTTAAAACTGGAATGGCAAGCAAGAATACAAGATGGAGGAACCTCTGCACTGCTTTGTCATGTCACAACCACACACACTTGACTTTATGCAGTGCTGGGGTTCAAGCCCAGAGCTTTGTGAATGATAGACACTCTACCAACTGAGCTCTATCAGTAGACTCCCATAAACACTTGACTTGTAAGATAGCTCCCACAAAATCCAATAACCAAGGGGAATCCTCCAGAGCTGAGACATGCATGGATTTCTTCTGAAGCAAATCTGTGCCTGTTGCTTAGATCACAGGGTGGATGGAGACACTGGAAGTGTTCCACATAAGCAAGGCTGGTCCCGTTGTACGCTCAGCCCCTGATTTCCCCTGCCTGCCTTTTCTTTGCTGTATCAGAGCTTTGATATCAAGTGTAGCTCCCAGAAAAAACATCCACAAAAAAGGCTCCCTCAAATTCCCAATACTTATGCTACTATCTTTCTGCTGCCTAGGGAGAAGCGCGAAAGATGGCTGTCATCCCATCGACAGCCTCTTCCTTGAAGGACCTATGGGGAATCTGGAACATTGGACAGGAGAATACAAAGAGGAAAAACTATGGTCTCCTCTGCCCTTCACACTTACCCCCACAAAAAACAAAAGACAGACTAACAAGAGAAAACGAAACAGGAGTCTATTTACATGGATATTCCATACACAGGAGATATACGAGAAAGAAGGTAAAGCAAAATAGCTTTAGTTCAAGTTCAATTTATTTTCTAACTGAAACTCAGAGAAAAGGGTATAAGGGCAATGATGGAGAATAATCCAGGAAAAGCAGGGTAAAATATTTTCACTGAGGGTATTTTAGAACCTCATCCACTGCGCTTCCAGTGATTTAAAGTCAGCGTCCCTTTCCTGATACAGAGTGAGAACTTCCCTGACTAATGGTGGTGCTCTTATAGATACAAATTTCTCTCCCCAAAGCAACATTTATTCTGATTCCCATGTGCTGGCTGGTTCTCTAAGTAATCAGCTCAGAATAATCCCTAGCTAAAGGGACATAGTTGAAGGTGTCAAACTCTGGCTTGTAAGGGCCTGGATAAAACTCAGCTAGTCTTCATTAGCTTCCAGCAGGCTTAGCTAGGAATTGTCTCCAAATCCTGTGCTGTTCTACTCTCTCCTGCCTAGCCGGTTTGGGGTAGGAGGGTATACAGGGTTCCCAATGAAGTCAATGAAGAAGGTAGAAATGGAAAAGGTGCAGGACTAGAATGTGTGGCTTTGGGGAAGGTATCCCCTCTAGGAAACTCTGAGGGGCAATTAAGCCATGCCAGCTATACCCTTTGCTGGGACAGAAGCTGAGGAAGATTTCATCTTGGATCAAGGTTTCAGGGATATCCGTTCATCTCATTGGGAACAGCATGGTGGCAGAAGCTTGCCTTGTAGCTTGTTCATATTGTTGATGCTCAGAAAACAAAGGCAGTAGCAGAAACACGGTTAGGTTATTTTACCTCCAATGTTTGCCTCCAGTGTCCACCTCAGCTAAACAGGCCCCATGACTTCTCAAATAGGACCATGATGTTAGTTAGGATCATGTCCCCTCAAATTCATGAGCCTTTTGGGGAAGTATCAGACTCAAATCAGACACTAGGAGAGCTACTCTACATACTCGGACAGAATAATAGATCAGAAAAGTAGTATTTCCTAAACCCATTATCCTGCCTTCATATTTACCATTCATCAAGTTTTACTTACCCAGTTCAGTTATTTTTCAAAGCAAAACATCACAAAATCCAGGAAAACCTTCTGGTTTCACAAAAGAAACACATGTGGGAGGCTGTTTTGTTGCCAGTTTGGTCCATGTTGTTTGGGACTATTTTCCCAGTCAAACTACCACCTCTTTCAGTAGCCCAGCAGGGCCTGCTCACCAAAGATCATCATATCAGGGCAATTGATTGCCGATGCTCCCTCTTAGAAGCAGGAAGCAGGGAGGGTCATGGAACCCTCACTTGAGGATCAGTACTCTTCCCAACCCAACAAGTTGTAGGTAATTCTGCCATGGTGTGGGAGAATTGTCTGTATTCTCTCAATCATGTTTTAAATGAATGCTGATTGGCCAGGCAGGAAAACCAGACAGGAAGTAGAGGTGGGGCAATGAGAGCAAGAGTATTCTGGGAAGAAGGAAGCTCTTTCTTCAGTCCTGTCTAGACCACAGAAGAAGCAGGATGTGACCTGCCCCGCTGAAAAGATATTGAGCCATGTGGCTAACATAGATAAGAATAATGGGTTAATATAAGATATAAGAGCTAATATGAAGCCTGAGCTAATAGACCAATCAGTTTGTAATCTTCTGGAGACCTCTGTGTGATTTTCTTTGGGGCAAAATGGCTGCGGGAACTGGGCAGGACAGAAACCCAGACAAGCAGGCCCCCTTGTTATGGAATGGCCCCCCAACGTGTGGATAACTGCATCCACAGAAAGCCTGAGAAAGCTTGAGAAAGAATAAAGCACGGCTTCTTGATAGCAGCAATTTCTCAGATCTGCTCTGCTTGCTAGAGGCAAGCGCTCTCATTTAAGAGAGGCTTCCTCGCTCAGCTTTAGCTGCAAAACTTTGCAGCTCCTTTAAGAGGTCCTGTCACAAAACACTTAAATGGTGTTGATGAAAAGCTGAACGCATGCTTTTTGATTTTCAGCTGTAGCAGGAAAAAAGCTGTGCCGTTTTAAAATGCCGGCTTTCTGGTCTGTACTGCCAGAGCAAACTCTGACTCTTTCAGGCAGGCAGCCCAACTATGGAGCATTTGAGTGTAGTTTGTGGACACACTGTTGTAGCTTGCTTGCTGGCAGGGACATTGACATGCCATAGAGTTGTTGCAATAAACATGGATCTGGCTGGTACCTCTGCCATGAGGCTGGAATCTCGTAAAGCTAAGGAATGGGCTGGATCCAGCCATCAAAGTCACAGTTTTGGGTTTAATCCTGTCCATATTTCTTAGCAAATTAAAGACTCATGTGGTCAGAAAAAGAGAGAGATATAAAGTAAAGATAGATTCAAAGAGGAAGAAAACCTCTAAATGGTTTACAATGTGTTAAAAATATGTGCAGGCTTGAAAAAAAAAAAGAGAGTAGTTGGGTGTGGTGGTACACACCTTTAATCCAACCACTTGGGAGACAGAGGTAGACTGACCTCTGTGACTTCAAGGTGTGGTAGCACATACCTTTAATCCCAATGCCTGGGAGGCAGAGATAGGTGTATCTCTGTGAGTTCAAGGATAGCCTGGTTTACAGAGGGAGTTCCAGGGCAAAGATATACAGAGAACCTGTCTCAAAAAGCCAAAAGTTAAAAGTAAAAATAAAAGAAATAGAGGTTAAAATAAAGCTGCATAAAGATGGAAAACACACAGAGAATCTGGATACTGTATGCTATTATGCTCTCTTTGAATTGTTTGAATGCTGAGGAAGGAGAAACAGCTGCTAAAAGATATTTGCTTATAAATGCTGCTAAACTAATACAAGATAGGTATTTTGAAAATATCTTGACTTCAAAATTGAAGTCAAAAGGTATGTTACTTTGGAGAAGAGATTTTGCTTTTGTTTCCACAGGAAATGAGAGGCTGTAGATTCATTCTGAGTTAAAAAGAAAGTCAGGTTTGATCAAGGAAGACAACCTGAGAAATTTCTGGTAGGAACAGATGGCCTAGATGTCTGAGTTCTACATCCGGAACAGATTCAAGATTGCTGCCTGAGATGATCAAGCTTCACAGGATACTCCAGTCAGTACTTGATCATAACTCTAAAGTTTCTTTAGGTCCCCATAAGATTATCAGCGCCCACATCCAGCTGGAAGTAGCCTGGAATACTACGCCCACATTCCCCAAAAATGGACGATGGATATTTTCCTTTGTTTAAAAAAAAAAGAGGGGGAAGTGGTGTGGGAGAATTGTTGTATTCTGTCAATCATGGTTTAAATAAACGCTGATTGGTCAGGCAGGAAAACCAGCCAGGAAGTAGAGGTGCGGCAATGAGAGCAAGAATATTCTGGGAAGAAGGGAGCTCTTTCCCCACTCCTACCCAGACCACAGAAGAAGCAGGATGTGACCTGCCCCACTGAAAAGGTACTGAACCATGTGGCTAACATAGATAAGAATAATGGGTTAATAAAAGATATAAGAGCTAATACAAAGCCTGAGCTAATGGGCCAATAAGTTTATAACCTGATGCAGACTCTCTGTGTGATTTTCTTTGGGGCAAAATGGCTGTGGGAACCGGGCAGGACAGAAACCCCAACAAGCAGCCCCTCCTGTTACAGCAGTAATTGCAGGTGACTTTGGGGTCCCTGGTAGGGGTTAGAGTGTGTAAGTGGGGAAGATGAGGGAAAGGGGTTCTATATTTGCAGCCATGGGACCTAATATTTCTGGAGGCTACTGATCTTAGAGTCTGGCTACTTTAATGTCACCCATTGTTTAAATAAGTAAGCCCAATAAACTTATTGGTTCCTTGGGAGAACTTCAGTAGAATTGTACCTTGGTTTATTAATAGAGTATTAGGAAGAGAGGTAGAGTTGCTTGTATCTAGCCCCAAGGGAAGGAATTTTAGCAACAGTCCACTAGCCAGATTAGAGTTGAATTCCAAAAGTCTTGCTTTCCACAGTTTTGTCAAATAGAATTTAAAATATGAGCCATCCTGAAAAAGTCTAATCTTTCAGTGACTAGTATTGCAAGAATTTTATTTAGTTTATCTCAACTAGGTTCTGTTCTACACAGTGTTACTTTCCATTTAGTCCTCATTCAATGAACACCTGGGAATCTACAGTGCTCAGGATTGGTAAGGAATTATTTTGAATTGATGACATTGGGATGCAATAGATGCAGAAGGAATCCCTTTCAGTGTCCTTTATCCCCCTTAACACAGGAGCTTGTGGAAGATGAGACTGCCATTGTGGTGGTTTGAAAGAAAATGGCCCCCCCCAAAGGAAGTGCCACTATTAGGAGGTGTGGCCTGTTTGTTGAAAGTGTGTCAGTGTGGGGGACAGGCTTTTAGATCTTTTTCTCAAGCTTCATCAGTGTGACAGCCTTTGAGTCAAGATATAGACTCTTAGCTCCAGCACCATATCTGTCTGCATGCCACCATGCTCCCCGTCATGATGATAATGAACTGAACCTCTGAAAATGTAAGTGAGCCCTCTCACTGAAATGTTTTTATTTATAAGAATTGCTGTGGTCATGCCATCTCTTCACAGCAATAAAAAGCCTTAAGATACATGTATTCCCTCCGCACCGGTAGTCTTGGCGGGCAGTAGAACAAGAGTACACCTCTCATAACTCCCCTTTTCCAATGGGTGCTGTATCCCCAGATTAGACAGACGTATATTCGTCACTGCACCACCTGCCTTGTCCTTGTTCAGCCTCAGGAATTTGAACCTTACTGAGGCCTGCGAGAGGATGAAAAAATGACGGACACAGAGAAGCAGCTGTTGGGTGTCTGGAGTCCTGGACAGAGAAGCTTCAGCACCCCAGAGGCTCAGTGTGCTTACTATATAGAGTTGAACAGAGACACAGCCTTATTGGACCAGGAGGAAGGTTATTGCAGATAAACAAGAAGGCAGGGTTAGCTAACTTAAGTAGGAGAAGTCTTGGTAGAGGAGCATTCTTCAGGCTGTCTGTAACTGAGGATGGGGAAGAAAGCTATGGCAGACACACTCTATCCACATCCACACATGGCCCAGAAAGTAAGGCTTTGCCATTTCCTGGTGGGTCTGAAGCTACGTCCTGGACACATCTGTTCTCATGTCCACAGCACACATTTACTGAGGACTTCACCCCTCAAGGATTCCCTACAACTGCTACATATTGTCACTCACTCAGGGATATCAGTGGTGGAGTGTGGGGTTAACATGTGTGAAGCGCTGGCTTTAAACTCTCAATACGATACACACATGCACACATACACCAGCAACAACAACAAACCACAACAAAACAAAAAAGCAAAGTAACCACAGGCAAGCGTTTAAAACATTATCTACTATTTATTCTTCTAACAATTCACTAGTGTTTGACAAAATAGTTTTTCTTCCCCTGGAAGTCTTTCCTTCCATCTCCCTCCCCTTGCTATCAGGTGAGTATGCCCCAATCTTCCTAAGTTATTTACTCATTTCTAAGTTCTCCTGTACATGCTACATCACACCCATTTTCTCCAGTTATGCTGCATTTTTCCTAGTTTAATTCACAGCCTTACCCCCAACTCCTGCAGTGTCATTTTGAAGTAGGCATATTGTAGTGTATTGAAGTGGGATGTGGGAGAAACAGCCAACAAACATCAATAAAGTATGAGTCTTGCCCTTTAAGAGAAAATAGGACATTCTTATTGATGAAAGCTGTTCTTTGCACTATAACACCCCATTTCAAAGACTATTCCTTCAAATCCTATTTGAAGCTCATTTTCCCTCTTTCTTTACCCCCTCATTCTCTTTCCCTTTTCTCCCACTTTCTCCTTCATTCGTTCCTTCCTTCTTTCATTCCTTTCTTCCTTCCTTTCTTCTTTAAAAGGAGCTTTACTTTTTATTTTATTTTATTTTATCTATATGAGTGCTTTGCCTTGCATGTTTGTACATGCTTGCTGGAGAAAGTCAGAAAAAGGTGCGGGATCCTGGGAAGTTAGGATTAGAATATGGATGGGTGTGAGCAACCACACAAGTTCTTAGAACCAAACACAAATTCTCTGGAAGAGCTGCAAGGGCACCTAAGCCCTGAGGCCTCAGTCCAGCTCCCTCTCTTTCATCCCTCTTCCCTCTCTCTCTCCCTCCCTCCCTCCCTCCTTCTCCCCCTCTTTCTTTCTTTTCTCTTTCTCTCTTTCATTTTCAGATAGTGCCTTGCTATATGCTTCAGGCTGGCCTTGAACTTAACATTCTCCCAACTGCCTCGGTAATGAGATTAGAGGTAGGCACAGCCACACCTGCACTTTGTTTGATGGTCTTAAGTGGTTAATTTAATTGGATCTTAGGAGATAGAAGTTATAAGGCAAAGAAGGGAGAAATAAGAAGTTAGATCAAACATTAGTAGAAAGTGTAGTGCAGATCTGTATGAGCCACAAGGACTCTGAGAACTCAGAAAGCCTAGAAATTCTGTTTTAATTTTCTGCCTATTGAGGGAAGGATTTGGTTTATGTTAGTGAAGATGCTTTCCTGTAGTTCAGATGAACTCTATTTGTAGTTGAGTCGGGGACACAGAAAGAAAGTGTTGTTAACAGCCTTGCTAGGATTTATGTACCTACTGAAGGGGGGGGCGCTGTTTCCTTTTACTGAGGTTGGGCTTTAAGACCACGCTCATAGCTCACTCACTATGGTGCTTAATCTTGACTGTCAGCTTGCTTAGTTTGAGAGGTTCCTAGGAGATGCAAGAAACACACTTGGGGTGTTTTTCCAGAGACAATGAGGATCTTAAGTGATGTGGTGTAATCAATGGTTTAATCCACTGTTGTACTCAGAAGGTAAATACTGGAGGTGGTGGGGCTGCAGACTGGACGGCTTTGTTGAAGGGAGGAGGTCTGTGAGGATACACCCTTGGAGTGTGGTTCTTGCTCTAGCTCCTGCTTTATCGCTGCCTCCTGTGTGCTGTAAGGGGAACAGCTCTGCTTTCCCGTGTCTGTCCATGCTGTTCTGCTTCACTGCTGGTCCCCAAACAACACAACCAGCTGATCTGACCATTAACTGAAGTTCTTCACACTGAAAGCCAAAATAAAGATTTCCAACATAAATATTGTTTCTCTCAGAAATTCTGGGCCATGCAGCAACGTCTAGCACATTTCCTATTTTCCATCAGCTGAACTTTGCCTTCCTTATCACTCAGCTGAACACTATGTCCTTTTATTTACATGAGCCTGGCAATCAGTAAGAGAACCTCAAGGCTGTTGCTCCTATAGCCACCCACTGTATGCATCAGGAACTGCATTGATGTGCCCACTGTACACATCAGGAACTGCATTGATGTGCCCACTGTACACATCAGGAACTGCATTTATGTAGTGACAAGGAAGAGGCCAAGAAAATCTTCATCTTTGGGGATTTACAAGCCAGGTCTTGTGAGGGTGGTTAGGATCAGTTGTGTGTCATTTGGCCATAAACCTTCACTTGTGAGACAGTGTCTCCCCAGTGTATGGCCACATATCCACACACCTCCTTTACAAGCCACCCCTAATTCAGCCTTCTTTCAGCAGATAGCCCCTTAGGATAAGATCTGCCTCACAATAATGTTCTTTCCAATCACCATCATAACATATCCTAGGTTCAGTACCTGCAGCTCATAAACCAAACTGAGAAAAGATTACCATGTGGGGGTAGAAGTCTTAATATATGTGTATGCATAGGAATTCATGAGGAATAAATGTGCCTTGAGGAGGTAGCCAGATGACTCAAGTCTATATACTATAGATTAAGTGAAGAAATAGGTGGGTTTGGGTGTCTGGGCAGGAGTGACAAGTTATGGAACAATGAGGAGAGGACTATCTGGTGAGTAGGGTTTGTCTTCTTATGTAGATAAGAGTGTCTGGGAAGATAAGTGTTATCTATCAGTGTAGCTCTCTTCTGCTAAGGAGACATTTACATGTCTAAATTTCATTTATGAATGCTTCATAAAAAGGGAAGATTTTATTTAGTTTTAGGCAGTCAGAGAGAGAGATAAAATGCGTTTCCAGTATCTGTTCACTCTCAGTTTCCTTTAATGCAAAGTAATTATTGTGCTAAAGTGGCATATGTGGTAGCATATCTTCCAATATCTATATTTAAGCTAGAACATTATTTCAAATACCATGCCTTTCTCTGACTAGTTGGTTAGGCTGGACATCAGGGACAAGGTCATCACTGTCCCTTTTGCTCTTGGTCCCTCTAACTTGTCTCCTCTAGACAACTGCCTCTTGTGTGCTGTTGATTCAGTTTCAAGTGCAGTCCCACTGGGGGTTATTTAAACTTGATTGTCTCCAGCATTTTCAGGTTTTTGTGTGTGGGTTCCAGTGTTCAGCACTACAGAAACTCTGAGTCACCTACAATACGGTGGAGCTCACCCTTCCAGCAGCTATTTCAATTGCTTGTGTGCTGGGGAGCTCCTTCCACTCCTTCAGCCAATAGCCTTTAAGATACCAGCCCACATGGGCGTGGTCTCTTTTGCTTTGAAAAGCAGCGGTAGTGTGCGCTCTCTTTCTTGCTTCTGGCTTCTGGCTGTTAGACTTCATTCCTGATCGCACAGAGGGCTGTTGTCTGGGACAGTGATCTGTAAGTTTTTCCCCTTAAATAAATAACCCTTTTATTAATCATAATTCCAGGGACTAGAGAGATGGCTCAGAGGTTAAGAGCATTGCCTGCTCTTCCAAAGGTCCTGAGTTCAATTCCCAGCAACCACATGGTGGCTCACAACCATCTGTAATGGTGTCTGGTGCCCTCTTCTGGCCTGTAGGCATACACACAGACAGAATATTGTATACATAATAAATAAATAAATATTTTTAAACAAATTCCAAACTGGTGTGGGATTGTTTTGTGACTTACGCCTTCACTTGTGTTTTGTTGAGCAGTTCCATTCTTTTCCTTTTGTGTAATAAGGCATAAGGGGAAATGGGTCTTTGAATAAAACTGAAGCAAATTTGCCAATATTTTAGAAGTTAACAAAAGAAATTAGGGATGGTAATAGATTGAGAAAGGAGATTCCAATCAACAGAAATTAATTTCTTAAGAAAAATAATTGTTATTTCTCCTCTCCCTTCATTTAAACATTGGCATGTACATTATAGGATTCAACTCAACAACAAGAGGCAGCACATGGCTTTATCTGGACCAAGGCAAGCCTTGTTGGGAGTAGGCAGTACCAAAATGTATGAGAAAGGAGTAAGTTCTTTTGGTGTAGGTACTGTGTCCTATTCATCTTCATGCTCGCTGACATGACGGCTCCAGATACTTGTACATAGTAGATGATAGATACAGGTTTGCCAAACTGAATTATTGAAGACATCTGAATCGACAAGACTTGACATGTGCTCTTAATCTTTTGATGCTATTGTCAAGGACAGCCCTTGTCTCTTAAAGGAAATGTGTATTTGTTCTTATTTTTAGCTGTATTCTTAAAGGCCTATGCATAGCTATTTAATCAACATTGCATCAAATCCAAGGATATAGTTTATTTACATTCTACTGTATTTAAGTTAGACTTAAAGCATGCATACTCAGCTACTCCATTATTTATAAATAACAAATACATCCAGGAATAAAATGTAGGGCTTTTGAACAGGTAGAATTCTAACATTTTTGCGAGTATTGAGTCTTAAATAATTATGAGATTTATGGAGATTGTTTAGTGAATAAATTGCTTATTGTGCAAGTGTTAAGACCAGGGCTAGGATCCCCAGAACCCATGTAAAAGCTGGGTATGACCACTACCTATATTTCTAGCATTTGGGAAGCAGAGACAGGGCATCCCCAGGCAGCCTAGCCAGAATTGTCACACTTAGGGTTCAGGGAGTGACTCAGTTTCAGAGAATAAAGAGGAGAACAATCAAGGAAGATATTTAACATCATCTGTCAATGTTGGACCTAGACATGCATATGCACACATGTGTATAGAAAATGAGAACATGTAAATTTTTAAATAAATAATTTGTATAAGGACTGCTTTGGGCTTTGTTCCTGTAGAGACCCCCATAGAACAGGCTAAATATTCAAATGGAGCTTCTCACTCCAAAGCTACATGACACCAGATAGCAACTGCCTGAAATTACCTGGGCGTGAGTAAGAAGAAAACATGGGACATGCAACAAACCCGCTTAGGAGTTTATTAGAGGGGGTGCATACAGGCCTAGGAATCAGTGTATATATAGAGAGAGGAAGATGGTGCGTCCAGCTTTTTAAAAGCTGCCTAGCACATGCGCACAGGGGTTTGGCATGACATCATACACTGATGATGCAGATGACGGGCTCGCGCATGTGTGCAAGGGTTTAGCTGAGTCATATGTGGATGGAACCACACATGTGTGCACGTGGGTCACGCAGGGCCCTTTAACATTCAGGCAATTGCCTGAGGGCCCATCTGCATGTGCATGCCTTTAGAACCTGGAAGTACAGCCTTATTTGTGGCTGAATAATTACACTGATCTTCTGAGAAATGAGGGTTAGGTAACAGCCAAGTGTCAAATAGAGCAGTTTCAATTGACATGATAAAGAAGAGTTTGTTGTTGTTGCTTGTTTTTTGTCTTTTATTTTAAGCTTGAATATTCCTCATTAAAATGAAACCTAAAGTAACCTGATGTTAAGCTGCCAATTATTTTCTAGTCTTCTGACTCATTGTCTCTACCTTCTAGTCTGCCCCCACCCGCTGGAATTGTTTTCTGTCTATTAACTAACCACATCTGCTCAGCCCATTGGCATAACTGACTGAGTCTGTAGCAGAAGTTTTTTTTTTTTTGAAGCAATGATTTCCTCCCTTCCCTGCCCATTCGCCTTCTGCCTCTAGAAGTTCCATGATAAGCTTCAAGGAAAAGAAGGCTTCTGCATTAGCTGCTTTTCTGCTCTGTGATGAAACACCTTGACCAAGGCAACTTATGGGAGAAAGAGTTTAGTTGGGCTCACAGTTCCAGAGGGATGAGAGTCCATCACGGCAGGGGATCATGGCAGCAAGCTGCAAGCTGTAAGCTGCAAGCTGCAAGCCCATCAGCAGGAGCAGTGACTCCTTCACTTGCACCTTAACTGTAAACATGAAGCAGAAAGAGCAAACTCAACGCAAGAGGAGGCCTTAAGCTCTCAAGCCTACATCAGTGACATACTTCTGTGAACAAGACTACATTTTTTAAACCTCCCAAACAGTGCTCCCAGCTAGGAACCAAGTATTCAAAAGTCCTAGACCATGGGGAACATTCTCATTCAAATCACCGCAATTTCCCTTTAAAATGTGAAGAAAAACTTCACTAAGAGGGATAGTGTGCAGGAAAGTGGGCTGTGCACCTCATCTGGGCAGCACAGCCGTGCAGACTCTGATGACAAGGGGCAGGAGTAAGCCTCCCTGTAACTGCCATAGATGGTGCAGGTAGGGGGGAGATGCCCCCCTGCTGTCTGAGGACAGGGGGAAAGCTGGCCATGAGGCTATAAGAGTGGGAGACTTGCCCTTGCCCCTCATCAGTTGCAGCACTCAGGAGAGTGGTCCCTGTTCATGGTGAGCTGGCCCTGATGGTATAGGTGTGGGAGACCAACCCTGAGGACTTGAAAGCAGGATAATTAGCCCCGCCCCTTGCTCATCCCTGGAAGGGTGAACTAACTGGAGCAACGCTGGAGAGCTCATCCTGGTGGTGAGGGCAATGGAGACCTGGCAGGCTGACCAGCCCTGCTACTCTGCAGACCCAGAATCAGGGTTATGAGTTGGTCCACTCCAACATCCGTCCCATCTATGATCTGCTGGGGAACATGAAGGAGCTGTTCTTACAGACCCAAAGCTGCAGAAACTCCATGACACAGGAAGAAAAAAAAAAGAAGTAAATCACAAAAGCAAGTACGTATAAATTAGGTTTTTCTGAGGAGGTGTTCATTGTCTCAGAGCTAAGTTACACAACTTAGTCAAATCCTTACAACATGTCATTGTAGCTTTTTGATGTTCCACAGTATTACTGTCTCTTATCCATGATCTCCTCAAAATAGCCCTCCACTGAGGGCTTGCAATATAGTAGAAGAATGGAGATACCAGGAGAGCTATATCAGATACCTGCTGGATTATAGAACCTCAACTCTGGGTTCAACTGGCCTGAAGAAAAAATTGGGCACAGTAAATGCTTTTCAAAAAATACAATGTTCTTTGACTCAGGGACTGTGTCTTCTTTACGGAAGGAAGGGAAGGCATTAAATTTTCCGGAAGGAAAACTCATGCTGGGCCCAGAGTGCCCTAGAGTGCTTAAGACCTCTCCATTTCCGCTATCAGAGGAACGAAAGGAGGCACCATAGCTCCCTCAGACCCATCACAAACTCAGAAGGAACTGTTATTGGAATGCAGACACTGGCTAAGAGGGATGAATTTGCCCAAGGTCACCCAACTAATGGCAGAACCTAATGTGCACCTCATCTGGGCAGCACAGCTGTGCAGACTCTGATGACAAGGGGCAGGAGTAAGCCTCCCTGTAACTGCCATAGATGGTGCAGGTAGGGGGGAGATGCCCCCCTGCTGTCTGAGGACAAGAACCCAGGCCTGGTTGAAGAAACCCCAATAGCACCTTCTACTAAATGGCACTGCCAAACAGCCACTCCAGACACTGGGAAATATAAACCTCCGAAAGATGCCAGACAGAACTAACCCATTTGTAAAAGTCTTAAGGTGAAAAATAGGGGTGGAAGCTCAATTCTATTGTGCTGTATTTTTAGCGATGGGCAATGAGGACAGCGTGCAATGCTGAAAGCAAGAGGAACAGCACACATATTCCCTGGGGCCGGGAAATTGTTAGACATTAATAGCAAGAAAATAGTTCGGAAACTGACAAGAGGTAAAGGGAATGCCCTTGTTTTCTCCCTGGCCAAAACCCTATTGGAGGAAATGTGGGAAGGAGCACAGGACTGGAAATCAAAGCTAATTTCAGATAAATTAAAAAAAAAAGAATCTCACCATCCAGTTTATCATATCCATTGGTGTCATTCTTATTTAGCTCATGCTTGGGCAGTCATACTGGTGAGATTTTGTGGGTGTAATTTTGGGTATGGCTGGGAGATACAGTCTCACAGCAAACACTGTGTTCTTCTGGCTCTTACAGTCTTTTTATTTCCTCTTCTGCAATAATCTCAGAGCCTTTGGTGGGGGAGTAGTAAAAAGTGCTTTTAAGAGTATTGTTAGCTGGAATTGTAGATAAAGCCAAATACAGTATAGTCCTTCAACATAGTATATAAACATTCAACCCAAGTAGATAACATATAAAAATGTAAAAGACAAAATAAAGAAAAACTTTCCATAAATAATATAGCTTCCCTTGTGAATTTCAATTTTCATTAAGTCCCAACTCTCATACAAATATTTAACTTTTGCTACCAA
>PVIU01013352.1:0-56308 GCA_004026605.1 Ondatra zibethicus | reverse complement strand
ATCAAACCAGACTCTCTGAATGTGGCGGCGAAAGTTGGCAGATGGAGAACCCACAAACAATGACACCAGGACCTATCTCTTCTGCATGTATTAACTTTTTGAGAACCGAGTCTTTTTGAATGCACTCCTTCCTAGGCCAGGAGGGATGGGGGTGGGCCTTGGACTTCCAACAGGGCAGGGCACCACGCCCTCTTTCAAGGAAGAAGGGGGAGGGAGGAGGGGTGGGGGGGTAGTTGGAGGGGACCGGGAGAAGAGGAAGAAAGGAAAAAAAAATTTTATTTCTTTAATTATGTTCTTGAATGGAAAAAATAAAACAAAACAATGTATGGAAAAATAAATTAAAAAAAAAGAACTCAAGAAATTAGACATTAAAAACCACATAATCCAATGTAAAAATGAGGTACAGATCTAAACAGAGAATTCTCATAAGGGGAATTGCAAACAAGTGAGAGACACTTAAAGAAACGTTCAACACCTCAGCCATCAGGGAGATGCAAATCAAAATAACTCTGAGATTCTATTTAACCCCTGTCAGAAGTGACAGCTCATGCTGGGAAGAATCTGGAGCAAGGAGAACATACCTCCACTTCTGGTGGGAGTGAGTGCAAACGTATACAGCTACCATGAAAATTGATACGGTAGTTTCTTAGAAAAGTGGGAATAGATCTACCTCAAGACCCAGCATATCACTCTTGGGCATCTACCCAAAGTACATTCCATCCTACATCAAGGACATTTGCTCAACTCTGTTCATAGTGGCTTTAAAGAAAATATGGCACATTTACACAATGGAATACTACTCAGCTGTTAAAAAAATGGCATCATGAAATTTTCAGGCAAATGAATGCAGCTACCAAAAAAAAAGTATCCTGAGTGAGGCAACTCAGAGAAATAGAAAGACAAATACTACATGTATTCACTTATAAGTGGATATTATCTGTTAAGAAGGTGGTAATCAAGTTATAATCCACAGACACAAAGAGATTAGGCAAAGAGAAGAACTCTAGGGGCTATGCATGGATCTCCCTGGAAACAGGAAACAGAATAAATTTTGTGGGTAAACTGGTATCAGGTGGGGATGGGAGCAGAAAGGGTCAGATGAGGGTATGGAGGGAGAGACAGCTGGAATTGGGGGTATTTAGGGGATGGTGTGGAAACTCAGTGCGGTGGAAACTTCCTGGAATCTGTGAGGGGGATCCTGTGAAGACTCCTAGTAATGGAAGATATGGAACCTAATCTGGCTATGTTTTATAGCCAGGCAAGGCTTCCAGTGGTGGAACTGGGTTACATTCAGTAGAGTTGTTGGCCAAGGAGGTTTAGGTTTAGATTCCTAAACAACCAGCTTGATGCCAGGACAGGCGGTCACTTTCTAAAAACTGACAGTTGACCCATTATCTATAACAACTTCCTCACAGCTCATTGAACACAGAGAGGTCGAACTGCTGTGGGTGTGGAACCTTCACCCCTATGTTCTAGTCCCATTGGCACAGGAAGCTACTCTACAGTATACGGGAAGAGAAACCTGGACACAAACCCAGTCGTGAAACCCTAGACCTACAATCTGTCCTGCCTGCTAGTTGTGGCTGGGACAATAGTGGTGCAGAATTTGTGGGAGTGGCCATGTCATGAGAGGAAACCCACACCCTATACTGCCTGGATGGCTAGGAACCAGAGACTGGATAATCCAGAGACCTAGGGTAGAAACAAATACTACTGGCAAAAAAATGAATGAAATGATTCCTAACGATATTCCACTATACTCTTATATTGGTGCTTTGTTCGGTCAGTCATCGGAGAAATCATTCAGTAGCAAATGGGAATGGGTCCAGAGATCTCTCCATCTAGTTTCTCTTCTTACAGATTGGGGAACCCAATGGGAGAGGGAGCAGAAAGATTGTAGGAGTCAGCGGAGAGGGAGGACACCAGGAAAACACGGTTCACCAGATCAATTATGCAGGTCTCAAAGAGACTGAAGCAGCAAGCACAGGGCCTGCATGGCTCTGCACCAGGTCCTCTGTGTATATGTTAAACTGTTGTGGGACTCCTAACAGTGGAAAAGGATGCATCTCTGACTCTTTTGCCTGCTCTTGGGACTCTTCCTCCTATTGCGTTCTCTTGTCCGGCTTTGATATGAGGGCTTCTGCCTTGTCTTACTGTATCTTGTTTTTTCCTGTTTGGCTGTCATCTCTTGGACAGCTGCTCTTTTCTGAAGAGGAAATGGAATGTGAGTGGATCTCAAGGAGAAAGAAGGTGTGGGGGAGCTGGGAGGAGTGGAGGGTGGAGAAACTGTGGTCAGGGTGTATTGTATGAGATACAAATCTATGTACTATTATTGACATGTGGATTTAACCATTGAACTGCCTTACTACCAACTAGAGTCTGCTTCTCTGCATTTTGACAGCTGTGGTTATTTTGTCTATGCCTGCTGAAAGAAAAATCCTTTATGCGAGTAAGAGTGTTGCTTATAAGGGAAAACATTTAGAATATAGATATAAATTATATTGGTTTGGGAAGGAGGTAGTAGTATATTTTCTATTAGGGTCCGTGACCTCAGTAGCCATGAATAGCTTACAGTATGAGGTATGAATCTATTTCAGGAAGCTTAAGCTCAATTATATTTCTGTTGCTCATCCCAGGATATCAGTGTCAGCACTACACCTTTGAAGCTGTTCGTCGTGGTTCATAGGCCACAGCTGAGTAGGACTATGGAGTGCTTTTCTACCTTAGAAGCCTGCACCCCATCTTTGGAAACAATAAGATCTAGTCCTCAGATTGGAGGCTTCCAGCTCTGTCCAGCTCTATTCCTCCACGTCCCATGTCCAAAGTGTGTGACATCTATCTTTAACATGGCAAAAAAAGCTTGTTGCATGCTTTTTAAGAAATTGTGGGTGTGGACATAACTCTCTTTTTCTGCCATGTAAACTGAAAGAAATATGAAGCCAGCTGTATCTGTTTTTTATTTTTGTTTTCTGAAATAATGTCTCATGCATCTCAGGCTGGCATAAAATGTGCTGTGAATCCAAAGATGGTCTTGAATATCAGACCTCCTGCCTCCTCCTCCTAAGTGTTGGGAGCACAGGTGTTCACACCAGGCCTGGGTTATTTATTATAGTGCTGGGGATGAAGCCCAATGTTAGTACTCTACCAACGATGTCACATCCTGGCCCTAGCTGTGTCCTTTCTCAGTCTGACATCAAGAGTTTCAGTCACTAGGGGGTTTGATGACCTGGAACAAGCAGTTCAGCTGGTCAAAGACTTGGAGGACTGAAATTGAAGAGAAATCAGGAAAGAGTCCTTCATCCTGCGGTGTGTGGTAAATGCAATGTTTTTAACTATTAGTTTAGATCCCTGTGGCTCATGATATCCAAATAAGCACTCTCCCACCCTTCCTAATAGATTTTATAAGCTTCATTTTCCCTATTACTTCTGTGAAGTCGTGGTAGAGGATCTGTGGTTTCAAACTTGTCTAGTGATTTTTTTAAAAATATAAATTGCCTAAAATATTTCTGTCCTTCTATGCCCCAGGTCACGCTGTTCTGTTGAGTTAGTATGGGTACTAAAGCAGAGATCCCAATGTTTACTTTCCTCTTTTCAGACCCAGATTTTAGCAGGAACTTTTCAATATTTAGTCACAATTATACAGCCTATGTTTCAAGCTTCAGGCCAACGCTAAAGATTATTTACCTAAAGAACCTGAAAATTTGGGTAAAATGTATGAAATGCATGAAAAGAATAAAAGAATATAGTAAATGAATAAGCCTAAATAATATACCTTATTGTTTTCAAGATTTGATTTTACTCACTCTCTCTCTCTCTCTCTCTCTCTCTCTCTCTCTCTCTCTTTCTCTTTCTCTGTGTGTGTGTGTGTGTGTAACTTTTATTAACTATAGTTTTCAATCTGTCTGGCAGGTATCCTATATTTAGGATACTTCTCAATTTATATCTTAACATATTTCAAATTCTCAGTAGCAACCATGTACACCTAATAGTCAACATGAACAACACAATTCCACCCAAGTTCATGAGGAACATGAGTGCCTGTTCTCTGCAGCAGTGGCATGCACATACAAGATTTTTATTTTTCCCATTTTGAAGTTCTTTGACTTTGTACAAGTATATAATAAATTTTAGCCATTTTCTTCTCCAGTTCCCCTTCCTCATTCCCTTCCTCTCCACTAAGCTCTTTTGTCTTCTCAAGACCTCTTATTTTGCTGCATTGTTTTGTCTACATTTTTATTTTACTCTCCTGTTCAAATTCTACCGACCCTTTTCTACCCTGGGCTGCTCTATTCCAGAACTTACTCATTGTCTTTCCCACTAATCATGGGGCCTTGCACTACCTGAAGAAAGTAAGGCCAGACTGAAAACGCTCAGCTGCATATTCTGTGATGGTCATGCTGTTTGTTATAAACTCACTTGCTGCAAGCCCTCTCATTCTAGCTTCTGCATCAACTCAGAGTGTGTTCAGAACTGTATTTTATTAGTAGTAGGCAGTTCACTTTGATCAGTTTGCCCTGCCCTCTTTTGTGGCATTAGTTACTTATAAATGGCCTTCTCCTGCTTATTCCACATAGTTCTCAACAGCAGAGGCATCTACATCCCACTTGATCATCATTCTATATTCTACCTATGTAGTTTCTTTCTTTTCTTTTCTTTTCTTTCTTTCTTTCTTTTTTTTTTTGATGGGAAGGTGACTAACATGGATTTGAAGCAGAAAAGCAATTGCCTGTCATTTCGGAAAATTATAGATGTTTATAGCTCCACAGGGTGCTTCCAGGAAGGCAGTATGCAACATCTTCCCTGGGACAAGTTTTGCCGTGTTTTATGTGGTATAGCATAGATCAATGTTTTCAAGATTTCTCCATTAGTGTGATAATATACTCTGACTAAAGATTTTATGGACAGAAGTGCTGATTTGGATGGAGAGTCTCATGGCAGGAAGGGAGGACAGTCAGGGAAGGGAGGAGGACAGTCAGGGAAGGGAGGAGGACAGTCAGGGAAGGGAGGAGGACAGTCAGGGAAGGCGGGAGGACAGTCAGGGAAGGGGGGAGGACAGTCAGGGAAGGGAGGAGGACAGTCAGGGAAGGCGGGAGGACAGTCAGGGAAGGTGGGAGGACAGTCAGGGAAGGGAGGTGGACAGTCAGGGAAGGCGGGAGGACAGTCAGGGAAGGCGGGAGGACAGTCAGGGAAGGGAGGAGGACAGTCAGGGAAGGCGGGAGGACAGTCAGGGAAGGGAGGAGGACAGTCAGGAGAGTCAGTAACTTGTCTGATCACACTGCATCTACTCTAATGAAGCAGAGAAAGAACAGGAAGTGGGAAAAAAGCTGTAAAATCAAAGCCCACCCCAAGTGATGCTCTTCTTCAGCAAGACTCCACCTCCTGAAGGCTGTGTAATCTTCCCAAACAGCACCCCCTACTTGAGACCATGTGTTAAAAGGTTGTGTAATCTTCCCAAACAGCGCCCCCTATTTGAGACCATGTGTTAAAAGGTTGTGTAATCTTCCCAAACAGTGCCCCCTACTTGAGACCAAGTGTTAAAACACATGAGCCTTGGGGCATATTACAAATTATAATCACAGCAGCCAAATTTTCAGATTTACTTTTTAAAAGTAACCCTTACATGGCATAAACTATTTTATGTTTTAATTTTAGACAGGTTTCACAGAGAGATATTCCACTAGATTTTTTTAAAGTTTTCCAGTGAAGAAAAGGGATAAAGTAGCCAAGGAAAGAGGGGGACCTGTGTAAGAGTCTTGGTGTATGGAGATGGCTCATGCCTTCAAAGCTGTAGAAAACAAAACAAACAAACAAATGACCCACAAACCAGAAAATTCACAGTACTTCTGGTAAGGAGTCTGATAAACCACTTATAATAAGTAGAGACGGTCCTCATTCTGATAAACTGACAAACCAGTTTATGAAAGGATGAAAGTTTACCTCAATGTTCAGAAATTAGTACGGTGTCTGAGATTCAGTTTATATCTACACTTTTTGAAGTTTCACTTAAAATATGCTTTCAATTAAAAGTTCACTTTCAATATGATGTTTGAATTTTTATGATTTTTAATTAAAGAGTCTCCAGAAACCTTAATTTTCTCCTACTACTGTAAAAGAATTCCTAAGATATCCTTCATGGCTCTTTCAAAAACTATAATTTTCCCCTAGAAAACTATTATTTTCCCTGCTTGTTTTCTAATGAGGGACAGAAAGGGAGTGGATCCAGATGGGAGGGGTGGAGGGAGGAACAGAGGAGTAGAGGGATATAAACCATGACCGGTATATACTGTATGAAAAATTAATCTAGATTCAATAAAAGGAAAAAGCTATTTTTATATGCTTCTTTTTCTAAAATTAGTCTTCCTAACAGGTATTTTTAGTGGGACTTTGACTTATTATTTATGCTATGATGTATAGTAAAATTTATTAGTAAAAATGTATTAACAAAATGTAATTTTAGTGGTTTGAAGGACTAATGATTTCATCTTTGATAAATCAAATTGAATTGGCTGCAGCAGCATATAAACTCTAAGTGAGGCGAAGAGAGAGTGGTTCAGAGTGCAGAAAGCATGTGTCCACTGCTCTAATGTGAGATAGAGTATGTTCCCCCACCAGCAGGCTGGCTGATGGTTTTAGTTCTCTAGTCTCACAGTGAATGACAATTACTTTTACATCTTAAACTATAATAAGGCTAACGACAATGCCAACTTTGGAAATAGCAAATGTATTTATTTTCATTTCAGAATTTTCATTCTTTTTATTTTAATTACCTAACATTTCTAGATCCCAAATGTTGAACCTGAAAACAGTCTATACTTCTCGGTGCATCTCCTCCCATGAATTGTGAAGTAGCTATTCTGTATATTTCCCACTCTGATACAATCTATACAACTTTGAATTCCCTGGGTTAGTACCCAGGTCTCAGTGGTCCACTATTGGGCATTTATTATCAGATGTTTTTTGAGTTATGAGAAAATTTAGCACAATTGCAGGTTTTAAATAATCTGAAAAAATGTTTCTGAATATATCAGAAATATCTGCTTTCTCAGTCTCTGGAAATCAAGAAAGAATTCAATCTTTTGTAAATCTCAAACATATCCTGCATTTGAAAATAAAGTTAAAAATAAAACCACAAGAGCAGCTTTAAAAAAATAACTTCAGCTACAATAGAGAGAGGATAAGAATCAGTGAAAATGTGGACGATGGATGAGGTTTGGTTTTTGTTTCACTGTAAGAGCAGTCATGGGTCATAGATTAAGAAGAATACTCTTTGTTTCTTGGACATTGTGTTGGCCACTGTAATTACATGGATTAAATACATAAATTGCTTTCTTTCATTCTTGTCTTCTTTCTATAGACGCTACTTATTCCCTTCCAGTTTTATTTTAATCATCAGGGCACGTGTTTAATAAGCAATTAAAATTTTTCTAACAATGGATTCATCCTGTACCAGCAAAACCACAATCATATCTGATAGTATTCCAGAGGCCATGTTTATTGATGTACCATAAAGATTCTGTTTCTTTATGCCTGTGAGAAATTTAGACACCTTGAAAATATAACCAATAGCAGATTTGTGGTGTGAGAATTCCTCTTACATCTAGAGTGCCATTGATAATTTATGACAGACTTGTTTGACTTTCACCTATGATATCATCCAAGAATTTTTGTCAGGGTACATAAAAAGAAAGTAGTGTGAAGGCATATAGATGAAAATATAAAAATGAATATCATTAATTTGTAGTCTCACTCAAAAAGAGCTTTTAAGTAGGATTATTGTCAAGTATATTTACAATGAGTAATCTTATTCAACAAGAAATCTAAAATATTTTCACTATCTTTACTGACTTAACATAAAATGATTATTTCCTTTACCCTGTATTAAGTGATTTAATAGCAGAAAATAGAAACAGAGTCTGTGCTTTAAGAGCAGTGTGCCAGTCCCCGGTTTGGGAGGAGTTTGGTGGTAATGTGTGTCTTGCTGCATTTGGTTGCTCTATAGAGTCAATCAGTACTGTGAGCTATGATAATGTGAGTAGCTGTTATAGAGTAGAAAACGTGCTAAATGACTTGGTAGCAGATTTATTCTAGCAGTTCTACACGCAGGAAGTCTCTTCACACAGGCCTGGGAACCTCTGTCACCTTTGTTGGTTGAACACATACAAGTCTCCCAGTAAGGGCATGACAGCATGTAGCGAGGTTAGCGCTCTGTGTGTGGGACTACCCTTCACATTATAGGATGCTCAGCTCCCGCACCACACTCCAGTAAGGGCATGACAGCATCTAGCGAGGTTAGCACTCTGTGTGTAGGACTACCCTTCACATTATAGGATGCTCGGCTCCCGCACCACACTCCAGTAAGGGCATGACAGCATGTAGCGAGGTTAGCACTCTGTGTGTGGGACTACCCTTCACATTATAGGATGCTCAGCTCCCGCACCACACTCCAGTAAGGGCATGACAGCATGTAGTGAGGTTAGCACTCTGTGTGTGGGACTACCCTTCACATTATAGGATGCTCGGCTCCCGCACCACACTCCAGTAAGGGCATGACAGCATGTAGCGAGGTTAGCACTCTGTGTGTAGGACTACCCTTCACATTATAGGACGCTCGGCTCCCGCACCACACTCCATATGTTCAGTCCCTCAAATTGCATTGTACATGAAAACCAAAAGCTGTCTGTCTTCAATTATGAACGGCAGGCACAATGGGAGATGCATTGTTTCAATAGTTATCTTCTTGTGAGATGCTTTTGAACCAGGCACTACATACAGCTGAGATACCTTTTTTAAATCAGGAATATTAGTAAGCATAAATTCTGACATGTGGTAGATAATAATTAAAATTTATATTTAGGTAAAATGCATAAAAGTTTAGGCTTTTCTGAGTTTTTCCTGTTTGTTTACTCCTTTATTTTTCAGCTAATATCACAACTGCGTGGTTTTCTTTTCCTTTTTTGCTGTTTCTTGATGTTATTTATTTAGATTTTCATTGATATATTTTTTTTTAGCAATAGTTGTGTTGACCAAGTTTCTATCAATTTAGTGATTTCTGTAAGTTCACTGCAGCCCGGGACATCAAATATCCTTTGTGGCTCCTGGGCTCAGCTCTCCCTTCCTCCATCTCCCAGCCTAAAAAATCACATTGTTATACTGCACTGTCCCAAATGTGACATAAGTAGATATTGAACTCTGTACCTTGTCATTTGTCTGAGACCTTCCCAAAACTTCATTTAATAGCCTAAAAACTGCAAGTAGATATATCAACCCGGGAGATTCTTGGGGCTTGAGGATTATTGGGTTTCCATTTCCTTGGCTGGGGAAAATCCCTTAGTCTTTGCCATCCCAGCCTGCAGAAACCACTGAAGTAAAATTCACTGAAAGGCACCCTGCCCCCTGTCCTGATGGGTCAAGACAGCATCTGAGAGGAAGAGGTCCTATTTGTATTATGGGAGACATTTCGCTGGCGGCAGCGGGGCTTCTGAAGAACTGAAGTATTCAAAACACATTTCATACTGAGCATGGCAAGAAAGAGCAAACTCCTGAAGGTAGGTAGTAAGGAAGATGCACATAGTTGAGGGAGGTCTGAGTAACTATAATGAGAGAGAAGGGTGTTTTATAAGGTTAATTCTAAAGGAAAATATGTTACACCTTGGCAAAATGTCTAGTGGAAAGTAAAATTTAATGATGAACTAGAGCACATTGAGTCTATCCTCATTTATCTACCCTCATTTATTCATTTTGCTTTAAATAGATTTTGTTACTATGGTGAGGAGTTGAAAGACCATACATTGTTTCACAGCCGCTCCTTCCTGCAGCGCTCCCTGGGGACTCCGGAGGTGGCCGGCTACAGTAACACAATTGCTGATATTTATGGAGTTCAGCTTGGAGCTCTTCCTGTTAGTGGTACTTAGCCCACCTGGCTGCCATCCAGGAGGCAACCTCCAGTTCTGCTCTACCATCGCCTTGCTAGAAGGGCTACTCAGGACTCCACAGCATTCCTTCAGAAAGCAAACGTCCATGAACCACTGACCAAGAAAAGTGTGATAAGAGTTTCTCAAAGTTCTGCAGAGAACGCGTCTGTCTCATGCCTCACAACAGAACGGCTGAATGTGCTTCCTTTACCTTATTCGTTCTCTTAAAAAGTTCCTTTAACCATGAGAAACTCAGATGTTCTTGCTTCTCTTTGCATCTCATAGCTCCTCTGTTATGGCAAATAACACAGCTGTGGTCTTAAATTTGTATATAGCACTTAAAAAACAAAAAGTCTTGGACTTATTGAGAGCTTTGCCTCTTCATAAAGTAGTTCAATAGCCATCTATCTACTTGTAATTTAGCCATCTCTTGAGGTGCAGACAGTATTTCAAATTCAACTCTTTTAGCAGTTTATCTAAATATTCATCACTACACCAAATATGTTCATCTATTCCACCATAAAGAAAGAACAAGGAGTTTAGAATCAAAATCATGAGGTTTAATTCTGTGATAAGGCTATGCATTTACTCAAGACTTGTCCGAGTCTCTGCTTCTTCATTTAAGCATTGCAAGGGGGAAAAAGATATGCAAACTTAAACAGCAAGAGTACTTTGTATAATTCACCTCATTTGAGCTGCACAGAGGGTGTATTGTTCTCAGATTCTAAAATTGGAAGATCAGGGCAGTATAGGGACAAGCTCCAAGAAGCCTGGCTGTTGGGAGTGGGACTAGATCCCAGATACTCTGATTTTAATCTGGTGCCCTTTGTCCTCTGTTGTTTCACTTTGTTCATAGATAAACGATCACAGAAAGCAAAACCTGTCTTAGATTTTGTTTGGGGTTTTGTTTTGTTTTTTAAATGTCAGAAATGCTCTCTAATAGTAGGAGGGTGGGTTTCAAAAGTCATGAGCTTGGACTTAACAGTGATCTGGTGGGACAACGTCAAGCAGTAAGAAGAGGAATATAAACAATAAGTCCATTGGGTTAAACATCTTTTCCTGTCATTCATTTCATAGCGATATGAATGAGAGAAGCAAGTTCCACCCTTTCATTACCAAGGCTTTTATTATTTATTTTTTATTGTTTACTTGATCAGCACTCACTCAGCACAAGTGAACAAATCCACTGTGTAATTTTTATGGAAATGGGTATTTAATGTTCTTACTCTGCACAAGTTCAATGATGATTCTTTCCCTTGGCTTCTAATGGGGAATTCATTAGACAGCTTGCTGAAGAGTAGTAAAATACTTCACACAGTCAGAGAGATGAGAAAAGGAAAGAGGAGGATGGTGGATTCTTTAATATAGACTCCCAGAAACTGAGCAGGATCTAAAATGACCATCTAGAGGAGGTGGGACATGTACCCCAGTGGAACCAATGGCCTTTTCTACCACCTGCCACCGGTTCCAGTGCTACTAACTCACAGGTTGTAGAAGAACCTCTGTGGATTATTGGGAAAGAGTCTGAAAAAGAAGAGGTTGGGCAGCAACAATTGAGGTATCATTAATCCCTGAGCCCATCCAAGGATGCGCTAATAACAATAACTGATCCAAATATGTCATCTAATCCCATATGTCATTTTCAGATGACATCCAATACTGCTCTCATTTAACACATGCCCCCCTTTAGACTGGCCTAGCAACAGTTCATGAAAATGTGTCTCATCTGGTCTGACATTTCTACAGTGACCTTGCAACCTATGCTTTGGTTGGCTTGACTTCTTTGGCATTACCGAGAAAAGTCTCCTACTGGAGAGCACCCTGGCTCTGAATCTGTTATCCAGTTTCCTGCAGGATGTCTTCCCTTGGATTGCACAGGAGCATTTCTAATGTAACACGTCTAAAAGAAACTCATTATCCTCTGTGTAGAGTGACCTCATGTCCCTACATCCCTGTCAACACTTAGCAGTATACAATACCCTGGTTTCTTCTGATCCACTGGATATACATGGTGTTTAATTAGCATTTTCTAATTAATATTATTTATTGGCATATCACTCCCATAATTGTACTGTAAATTCCCCAAAGTCAAGGTCATGGGCTTCTTGTTTGCATTATTTCCAAATTTTCTTAACAAGTGTGTAGAACGCATTCAGAATTAACAACCTTCTATTAGACAGTTGAATAGGTGAATGAACTCATCAGAGTCCCTGAGATTACTGAAGGAAAAATAATTGCTTATTAAATAGAAATGTACACATATATTTAAATAGGAATCTACTTCATATATTTATACACAAATATGCACATTTCTATTTATCTGACTTTATATTTATTTCTATCTATGAAATTTGGGTTTAATGAAGATTAAATCAAAGACATGGCCTCCCCTTAGAAAGTTATGGAGGTTACTTTTGACACCCCTTTGACTGTATCTAAGCAAATTCAATTTTCATCTCAGTGTGTGGCATAGTGGAAAGAATATGAGTTTGGAGTCAGCTGTATCTGTTTTTGCAGTGTGGCTCTGTCATGTACTAAGTGCATGACTCAAGATAAATATTTTAAGCTGTGGGGAAAATAATACATGTGTCATGGAGTTAATTTTAATTGAATTTAAAAAGTATAGTATAAAGTAAGCTACTCATTGCTACTCCTGCCATGTAGAATTTGTAAAACTCCTAGGTCCACTTGTTCTACATAAATCACCTTGAGAGAGAAGGATACTATATACTCCATGGTTCTGCTAAGTTACTCACTGATTACTGTCATGTCAAAATGACCGTTCATTGAGGGTGAACTATCATGTTGAGGTGCTAGCATATGAATCACAAGTTTATGATAAAAAATAATAAAATAATCTTTTTATTATGAAGCTTGATAACATTTTCTCATCTAAAAAACAGAAAGAAAAGAAAATGTTGAAATAATTTGATGAGCATTATTATGGTTATCTGCCAGGCCTCCTTAGCCTTCTTCCCCAGGGAAAGGTGAGTGGCTATCGGCCCATTCCGCAGCCCCACAACACAGGACAATCAGATCTGTAGCCCCACTTGATGCAGGACAATCAGACATGATAGGGAGTCAATTCAAAGCAGGAACTCAGTTTATTACTGTGAGTGTCAGTTTATACAGGTTAAGTGACATCATGTGATGCGGGGGTACCTCCAGCCAATGAGAGACAGCCAAGCCCTCGCTTTGACTGGAGGGGCATCTATCTAGATTTTGCTGTCTCATCCCCCACTCAGTAGCTTTGAGACTCTCCTTCAAATTCGAGCCAGGCTTTTCTCTGTCTACAGGCCTGAGATAATTTTGGCCCAACAATTATCCCTGTGACTTACTTATGTCCAATTTTGTATATTTTATTGAATGACTATTTGACATTCCATGTTTATGTTCACTACTGCTAAAATATTTAATAAGAAATAACTTCATACTCGGTGGCTAAAAATAACAAATAATTTTATTCTCACACCTACATTTGTGTTAACTAAACTTTGTCTGGATAAGACAAGTCTCATGTGGGCTTGACTCCAAGCTACAGACTATGCCTGGGCCTACTTTGTCTGTCTTATTTGCCTTAAATTCTGGTCTATGCTGACATTATGACAATAGCAGAAATATATGACAGCAAGCTCAGGCACAAACAAACACATTGACATCTGGGGATTTGTCTTAGACAAGACCAGTGATACAGCTAATAGTATTTCAGTCCACAATTCCAGTTTACTTCCCATGAAAGCAGAAAAGAAAGATCCAGCTAGTCATACCAGCATGCTTGCTTATGATCATCATCTTCCCACACACACACGGCTTAAGATATTCTGACTACGAAAAGGTGCCACCCAAAGTGGCCTGTGTCAGCCCACACTGATTTACACTAGTAATCAAGACATGCCCACAGAGAGCCCCTCAGACATGTCCACAGACATCCCCACAGACATGCCTACAGACATCCCCACAAACATTTCTATAGACATTCCCACAGACGGCCCCACAGACATCCCCATCAACATTTCCACAGATATCCCCACAGAGAGTCCCACAGATATCTGCACAGACAGTTCCACAGACATCCCCACAGACATTCCCATAGATATCCCCACAGACACCCCGCAGACATCCCCACAGACATTTTCACTGACATCCCCACAGACAGTCCTATAGACATCCCCCACAAACATTTCCACAGATATTCCCACAGACATTCCCACAAGCATTTCCGTAGATATCCCCACAGACATCCCCACAAACATTTCCACAGATATCCCCACAGACATCCCCACAAACATTTCCACAGATATCCCCAAAGACATCCCCACAAACATTTCCACAGATATCCCCACAGACATCCCCACAAACATTTCCACAGATATCCCCACAGACATCCCCTCAGGTATTCCCACTGGTCAACCTGATCTGGGTAAACCCTCCTTGAGATGCTCTTCTTAGGTGATTCCAGTTTATGTTAACACTTAAAATGAACCATTGCATGGTGAAGCTGCAGACATTTCATAACAAGAATTACTGACCAGTATTTGTTGTGTAGAAACAGAAAGGAGGAGAGAAATACCACCCAGCCAGAACAATTTTTGGCAACCCATTGGTTGTCAGTATCCAGCGAAAGGATCAACAGTCACAGCATTGTATTGTGTAGGGACATAAAAATGGCAATGCCATCAAGAAATACAGAAATATAGAAAATATAGAAAAAAATAGTAGTCAAGATGGAAATGGGTTGACTAATTCTGCTCTTGGTGCATCACATTTGAGAATAAAACTATCCTAAATGCCTGATGGTCATAAGGAAGTTGACAGAAAACTGTTGGTTTGAATGCATTCTCACCTTCTGCTATAAGACAGCTGTAGCTAAGCCATGTATCAATACCTTTCCTGGGCCTCTTTGGATTATTCACAAGATTAATGTCTCAATGATATGTAAACAGAGATGTAAATGCCTCTTTCAGAGTTTTCTGTGCTCCATGATCCATGGACTGAAACCATAATAACCATAGCCACCTTCCAAGTCATTTGTTGAAGAAGAAAATCCATCAGTTGACAATCCGCCTAAAACTCTCTCTTTAGAATGGCTGATGAGAAAGAAATGAACTTCCAGAGAACTATTTTATCTTGGTTACTAATCATATCAGCCCAGCTGAGATTCTGTAACAGGGCACTTCATACTGTCAGTTTATAAACCATACTAACATACTTCTCATCATTCTGGATCTGGAGACTGGCAGTACAAAGTCAAGCCATGGACAGGTTTGTTATCTAGGGAGGGTCTGTCTCTGTTTCCTAGATGGCACTTTGTCACCAGGTGTGTTCTCAGAGGAGGACAGTGTAGTGCCCTCATGGAGCAGAAGGGGAGAGAGCATGAGGGCATGCACTCTCTCATGCCTTTCATAAGCACACTGATTCTTTCTGGAGAGCCTAGGCCTCTACACTTCATCACTTTCGGAAAGACCACTCCTCTTCAAGGAATTAGGGTGGGGATTAAGTTTCACCTGAATTTGACAGGAAGAACCATTGTTCAAACCATTGCATGAACAGCTTAAACCACATTTGCTGTATTAGAGAAACTATCTTACAGACTCTGCAGTCAAACAAACAAACGAAAGTCTCAATTGCTGGAAGAAGGTTCTGTGGTTAAAATGGTTACTATATAAGCAATGGGACCAGAGTTCCAATTCCCAGAAGCCATGGGAAGCTGGTGAGTGTGAGGAATTGCCTATAATTCCAACCTCAGAATTTAAAGACAGGAGATTTCCTAGACCGGGCTGGCTAGAGAGACCAGCCACACTAACCTGCTCTGATTTTGTATGGGAGACCCTGCCTCAAAGAATAAGGTAGAAGAAGAACAAGGAAAGAAGAACCCCAGTCAACCGCCAGCCTCATGTGCACTTCTCTCTCTCTCTCTCTCTCTCTCTCTCTCTCTCTCTCTCTCTCTCTCTCACACACACACACACACACACACACAAACACACACACGTACATGCACACACACATATACACACAAACTTGCACATGTTCAAACACATGCCTATACACATTCATGCACACCATGCACACACATACATATGAACAGAACTAAAAAGAAAGACCAAATGTAGCACTGGATCCAGATTTCTGCATGGAAAAGCTGCAGATGTCTTGCTGACATCTGTATCACCCAGGTATCAGTGATTTACAAGATGGTGTACTTTCCAGACGAGAAGATTCAAGGGAAATGTTTGAGAAAAGTCACACCTCCTGTGTGTGCTATTCTTCGTTGCTGTTAGCAAGGTTGAGCAAGAAAAAACATGGAACCTGATCAAAAGTTTTGCAAGTCAGAGATTAAAGAAAGTATAAAAATGTCAGGCTATGTCTATAGCCACCTCTCTAGCTTGGAAAGGTTTCTATACCTCAGGTAGCAGGAGATAAATCTCTTGGTTCTCAGGTGCCTTTCATGAAGACTTCCCTATCTCTTAAAGGGCCTCGCCATGGTGCAAACAAATGGAATGAAATGTGGACTTAAGTGGCTACGGAGATAACTCAGTTGGCAAAATATTTGTTATGCATGAATGAATATATGGATTTGAGCCCCAGAATCCATATAATGAAGCTGAGTGTTGGGGCATGCCCTTGTAATGCCAATGCTGGAGAGGCAGAAGCTCACTGGACAGCCAGCCCAGCTGGATTGTCATATTTCAGCCCAGTGAGAGATGCTGTCTCAAAAAACACAGTGGATGACATCCTGAGGAACAGCAGCCAAGACTGTCCTCTGGCCTCCACAGACACACACACTCATGTGTACATACACACTTCTACACACACAAACATATGCATCCACATAAATCTGACCTCCTAGAAAATTGTTCACACTCCTACTTCTGGCCATCAGACTTGTATTAAGACTAAATTCTGACATTTGCTGGTTGGAATTAGCTTGACCAGGAACTTAGAGGAATTAGCAAGGCTTTAGAGAGAAAAGAAAGCAGACCCAAGATTGGCTTTTGAGGGCATTTGATCCAGGAATCTACAATATTAGACAGAAAAAAGCATGGATGTAGTGACTTGAAACCACTGCCCGAAGACACAAGATGAAACTTTTTGGCAAGGTTGGAAGAAGAAGAGGCAAACTCATCTCTGAAAAGGTGCTGAGACACTAATTATTCATATTAAGTAAAATTTAAGTGTCTGAGTTGCTCTGGCAGATGGCATGGAATGAAGACTTGAGTATATATTGAATGGATGGGAGACTCACAGGAGGTCAGGGTCCCATGGGTGGGCCCAGAAGAAGAACATTCACCAGGGTCATGGATTGGGCTGATGTAGAGAAATGTGTCTCACCAGTACATTGCATGGCAGACTTTCCCCACTGGCTAGGAGTGGTGGAAGGAGAAGCGGTTATAAACTGAGTCCATTCATAGCCACAGGGAAGGGAGAACTGAATAAAGCACAGTTGGCCGTGTTGTTCATTTGAGTTCAGGCAGCTCAGCCACAGTGCCGAGCTGTGATTGTTGTAGGGACCGAGGGGACGCTGAAAGACTGGTGTTCATCTACTGACAAAATATAACATCCACAGCAGAAAAGAATATATGAACTCTGTATTTGAAGAGGAGGACTGAGGAGCAGGATTCTGAGAGTTACCACAGTGTCTGAATGTCAACCAACCTTCAGGTCTGGCACCAGTGAGTTTTCAAAGAAATAGCTTGGTAACACTGTAGCATTTCTGGTCTTAAAGAGACCTACAATCACAGCTGACTCTGACTAGGTCTGGAGACTTCAAAGATGCCATCTTTTTTAGATCTTATTTTTTAATGGAAGCTTAGAACTGGTGATGATGGGACCATTTCTATATCCTGTAGAAATCAGCAACACTGGGATAGGGGTTCTCTCTCACAGCGCATGCCACTACATCACTATCCCTCTACCCATCCATCCAGACACAGTGGGGAGATGGGGATATCCAGAATTTTAAGGACCACTGGGTGCAGATACTGAGCTGATGCTGTTGTCTGGAGACCCAAAGTAAAGTAAGTTTTTCTCTTAGAATGGAAGCTTGTGAGAGACAGGTGTTAAATGGAATCCTACCTGGATATGGTTTGTAATCTGTTTGTGAGTACCTGATAGTTCTCAAGCTAATAGTAAGAATTAAAATACCCACCATAGCAGGTTCTTGGCTTGTGCAGTAAGAGATAGTCCAGTGGAAGTCAGAAACTGGCTTTTTCTTACCCTACTGACTAACCCAGGAAATCAAAATAGGCACCCAGGAACAGATTCTTACCCACACTGCCTTCTTAGCACGGCAGCAGTCTGGGTTACGGCTGCCAGTAAAGACCTTGTGGCAGCTAACACAGCTTCCCTCAGGTTGCTGGATAGCTGCTGAGCAGACCAGGTGTATCCCGGTGGTGTGTTTACAAAGCCATAGTACAAAGCATAGCTCTTTTGTTGAATACAGCATCATTAGACCTTACTGCAAGGGCTGAGACATAGTGAAGTGTGTGGGTTTTTTTTTTTCTTCTTGAAAGAAAGACATCAGAAACAGTTGGTGTTCCCATTAACCTTCACTTTAGGGCTTAACTCTCCCTGTCTACCTTAACATGGGTATGAGCTCCTACAAAACATCATATTCACTTACTAATCATGTGTCGAGAATTGCTCATATTCAGAAAAGTCTGCGGCACTGAGTTCTGTGAATGACCTGGCCCTGGCCAATCAGTCCTTCATGGGAATGAAATTGTATTCAGCATTGAGGCTGTGTCGACTCCAAAGTCAGAGTTAAGCTTCCTGACAAGTGGCCAAGAGCCACAGGGCACCCACAACAGCTGCAGCTCTGCCCCGCCCCATGCTGTATCTGTAGCCATATGGAGAGCCCAGCAGAGCAGGAAGCAGAAGCTGTAACTTGGATTAGGAATGGGTCAGTGTGACATAAGGATATGAGCTAAAAATTAATGATGAGTGCTTTTAAATCAACCACAGGGTGGACTAGAAAGGCTGGAAAGTGAAAGAGTTCCTGAAGTACAGGTCTAGGAGCGCTGTTTTGTGCTAAGACCTTTGACTTCCAGATAGTGGCCTTCGGCAGCATGTGGACGGGCCAGGCAGCAGAAGCAGACCAGAGGACAGATGGCTTTCCTAGGCTGTTGAGGCCCCTCCTGTTCTGGTGCTACTGTAAGAGATATGAATAAGATTCACATTGAGTTTCTTGTCAAATGTATAGGCTAGAACCCCCTGTAACATTTAATTTGATGAAAAGAAAACAGACCTTTCTTAAACCATTGAGAAGCCAGGATTATACTATTGTATTATTAGTACGTAAATGAGTCCCCAGGACACTTCTCACTACCTTCAGTTTCTAGACTGTGAAATGTTCTCAATTTTACTTAAATAGTTCCGTGGATTATATTTTTCCTGTATTATCCATAACCCTTCACAAAATAAGTTGTTGGATTTTTAGTAAAAGAAAGGTCAAACTAAATTATGTTCTTCATACTTTAATATTATATTCAAGATGTGTGTGTGTGTGTGTGTGTGTGTGTGTGTGTGTGTGTGTGTGTATGCATGTATTTTGGGACTGATCTTCCTTTCAACTGAGCAAAGTAGAATAATTATCTCAAGTCTGCAACCCGTGAGAGTTGAACAAAATGATGGAGAGAAGCTGGGATGAAGAACAGCCTTCCTCCTGGGACTCCTCTCCAGCAGCACACCTTGTCCTGAGTCAGTCTGCACTGGCCAAGTACAGATGTGCTTTGGTCCCATGCTAGAAGCGCCTGCCACTGTGTCCTCTGGGGACACAGTAATACCGTCTCTGAGATATTACCAATTAAAGCCTGTGTAAAATCCAATCCATTTTTTCACCTTCAGAAGCAGCAGGTAGTGATGGAATAAGCAACAGCTGGATTGAGATACATTTAGGCAGGTCACCCAGTGGTGGGCTCTGTGTTTGCCACCAGCACTCTCCACTCCAAGATCATTATTTGTAGAATGGTAACAATGACATTTAGCCGGAATGACTGAATATCTGGAAAAGTAACTGAGCCACATCAATAAAAAAAATGCTCAGTATAGTGTCTGGTTTATAGACAATCCACAAATATTACTAAAAATGAAAATGGGGATATCCATGAAAATGGGGAAAATAAATAACATTTTGAAAACTGGCTAAATATTATGGTGAGCACTTTGCAATCATATCAAGCTCTTAAACACCATCACCACACAACTTTATAGGAGGAATTTGAGATAGAAGTTAGGGGGCTTCCTATAGTCATAGCAACTAAGACTTTCTACAAACCTAGAGGTCTGTTCCAACCCCAGAACTTTTGTGAGATTGTCACATCTTGTCCTTTTTGAAAATAACACAGAAAAAAAGGCTTGGATAGGGTAAGATTTGTAGTAAACCTGCACAGTGATTATTGCCCCTTTTCTGGCCATTTTTGTTAGATATTTAAGAATTGCATACAATATGCCTTGATATATTCATCCTCCTCTCAACTCCTCCCTGATCCATCACCCTTCCCTACACATCCAACTTCATGTCTGTTTGTTTGTTTCTTAAATCAATACCAACATGTGCTGCTCATATACTCTTGTGTGTATGGCCATTCGCTGGAGTGTGGTCAACATGCCAGGGACCACACCCTTAAGGAAAACTGATTTTGCCCCCTCCTGGAAGGTAACATTTGCCAATAGTTCTCATCTGGGGGTGGAATGTTAAGGATTATTATTTTTATTGATATTAAATCAAATGCACATTATATGGAAACTCCTTAAAGTTCAACAGTAATAAGAAAGTACATCTGGATATGGAGTCGTGAGACATGGACAGATTATAGTTTCAGCTCATGTAGTAAATCACATAAAGAGCTGGGTTCACACAGAGATGGGCACCGTTGCTGCCTTTCTTTTCTGAGAGGAATATCAGAGTAAACAGATATGAAACACTTCACAAATGCAATTGCCTAGCAGATTATAGTTGTCATTACTAAGTAGACATAATTATATATCTTTTAAGAAACACAAAATTGATATTGAAATTACACTGATTTTTCTTTCCATTCTAACTGAAAAATGGAACAAATTGATTATGCTTTAATTTACAACATTCTACTAAGTAAAATGTTTTGACATGCAAATTTTTAGTACTATAATTTCAATTGTGTTTTAAATATAACTTTTGAAAATTTCATACACATATATATTTTAATTGTATTTACCCACTTCTGCTTTCCTCTATCTCCTGACCTGCCCCAACGTTTTCCCCCATAATATCATTTTTACTTCTTTTAAAATTACTATTCAAATCCACTGAGTACAATTAGTGTTGTCCATAAGCACATGGGCCATCCACTGGAGTGTGGGCAACCTACACACCCAAAGGAAAATGACTCTCCCTCCCCACTCATCAGCAACTGCCTTTAGTGCTTTTGTGAAACTCACAACTTGCCAAAGTACTGAGAAATGACTGAGAGCTGAGCCTTAACTGGAGCATCTGTATCATCTACTTCCCTGGCTCTAAAACTCAGGGAATATCTTCTTTTTAATATGACAAAATTACCATGGATGAAGCCAAAAGATGGCAACACACAGTAATTCTTCTTTCTTTGTTTTTATAGACAGTTTCGCAGAAGGATGAGAAACAACAGGTATCCTGTATTGTGGAAGATGTCACTATGGTTGCCTAGGAGACACTCCAGGATACATTATCGAGTTTTGCTTTGTATTATTTTGGAGTCAATAGAAATGAGTGAGATGTGAGACATAGAGGCTAAGACTTCAGAAAATAAGCTTGTACCATTATCACAGGAATCAAGAATGTGCAAAGATGTATTTATACTTTTTAATCCACTTAGCAACTTTGTGAAATACATCCTGTTTCACTGAGAAGATTCTGAAGCAGGCATATCTGGAACTACTCACCATAGTTGTAAATGCAGGATGCATACACATAGAATAACCAACTTGTAGAAGGCCATACCATTAGCTGACAAAGTAAGTGTTGTAGCTGGGATGTATGAAGAGAGGTTGTGGACAAGAGGAAGGGTGGCCCAGAAACTCCTATAGGAGTGAGAATAAAGTCTAAGATCAAGGAAGAAGCCTTAAACATCCCTCTTAGCAGAAATAAGGCTGAAGAACTGTCAGCATGCTCAACCAAAGGTTGAGTGCACAGAACAGTGATCTAGAGAATTAGGAAGCAGATGAGAGCTGAGAAATCAGAGATGCATGCAGAGGGCAGTAGTGTGGAAGAAGAGGATCTCTGTCCAGCTGGAAGGCAGCCGTCAGGTGGACAAGGGACAACTTCAATTTTCTGTGTGGGTTAGAGACCTTCACTATATGAGTCACATAGAATTTCACCTATGCTGATGAGAGAGGCAGCTTGACTGTTTTTTATGTAATGGAAAGACCACAAACATGCCAAGGCTATTACAAATTCTGCAGATGCTGCTAGACTTGCAATTCCTTCTTGCAAATGAGTTTGCATCTTTAAAGTTGCAATAAGAAGAGGAAAGGGCAAGTGCAGTGGAAAAAGGGGAATTCATGAGAATTGATCATTTGAAGAGAGTGTTCTTGGAAGTTTAAACATTTAATGCCCATTCACTCAAACTGACCAGAGCAATGTTCACAAGGCCAGTTTTGACTGCAGGTCTACTCTAAAGCAAATATCATAGATAGACAAATCGAAATTGGAGGTGTTTTTGCAAGACAAAAGATTAGCTAGCTAGATAGGTAGGTAGATAGCTAGCTAGCTAGCTAGATAGATAGATAGGTGGATAGATAGATAGATAGATAGATAGATAGATAGATAGATAGATAGATAGATAGATGGAGATAGATGGATAGAGGGATAGATGATAGATTTATATAGATAGAGAGCATTTCATTGACAAGTTGGATCAAGGTAATCTTAGAGATACTAAATGTTTTGTTAATATCTCAAAAACTGTATCTACAACTAGGGAGGCATCTCAGTGACAGGGATTATCTAGTGTGTTCGAAGCTCTGAGTTTAATCTCCACATCAAAAAAAATGTCTCTTCGTTTTACATGGAAATGCTTGGGTGAGTGGACGGAAACCTCAGTGAACTTTGCTTCTAGTTCCACCAGCTGGAGAAGTTGTGAAAATTCCTTCTAGATTTCAGCATTATGTTGCATATAACCTAGTTTTTGTATTTTAATGTGTCTTCATTTGAGCCTTAAAGCTGCATTTTGAGAAAGTTTGGGAGAGATTTCACTAAGATATTAGCCATCTGTAATAGTAAACCAGCATTCCACAATATGTTAAGTATTTGTCTACTACCTCCTTTACTTAATCACTCCATCAGTTACTCTTCTCTCTGCTGCCACCAACACCTGAGTAGAATGAGTTTCATGATGGAGGGGACTCTTTTGGCTCACAGTTGCAGAGGCACATAGTCAGTCATGCTAGGCAGGCATGGTATCTGGAGTAGGATGCTGAGTGGTCACATTGCCTTGGTGGTGAGATAGGAGAGAACAAACAGAAAGTAGGGTAAAGTATACAATTTAATGGCTTGCTCCCCCACCCCTGAACTACTTCTTTCAGTGATTCTCCACCTTCTTAAGGTTCCATGACCTTCAGACAGAGACACTAGCTGGAGACCAAGTATTCAAACATAGGATCCTTTAGGAGACAATTCACCTTCAAACCAGATCATCTATTTCGCAGTGCTGGAACTGAACCCAGGGCCTCATGCATTTGAGGCAAATGTTCCATCAATGAACTATACTACCAGGCCTTATTTTAACATTTTTTTAAAAATTTAAACAATATTTTAGGTGGCATTGCTGGGTATTTGCTTTAAGGTGGTTGGTGTTTCTAGTGCCATTGCATCCTGGTCACTTTGCTTGACAACATGGCCCTCAGTCTTAGAAACATAAGAAGTCTGGTTTATTTTTATGAAATCTAATTTCTGAAAATTCCACTAGCTAGTCTTTTGGAATTTTGTCTCTTTTTGTCTTATGCCCTCTGTATCTTCACATACAACATCAATGCTATGAATTAAATTTAAATATCTTGAGACATATACTTTTAAATACATCTATATCTTTATGTATATTTCATATAGTCCTTTAAAATTATGCAAATATACCAAGACATATTTTTGTCTACACAGAAAGCACAATAATGCCTATGTACTACATAATTACACTCAAATAATGAATGGTATTCATGTCATTACCATTTAGGAGCCTGTGGAGTTCCACTGGTTTGGAAACTTCTTAACCCAATGTCAATATCTGAGACCCTTTGAGTTATCCTGGTAATGTATTTCCAGGCTACAAAGAAACAGAGGGGAGGTTTGTTTTTTGATGTAGGTTTGGTCTCAGAATGTAGACCTCTTTGGAAGTCTTACTTCCTACCTTGAGCTGAAAAGAAAATGAGAAATGGTAAAGGGTTTTGTTTATTTATTTTGATTACTATTATTTTTTAATCAGAGTGGACATGTTATTAAAATAATTCTCAAACTTTTGATTAAACAGACATTTCAAGATTTTTGCAATTAAAGTCACACATTTTTTTAGTTCTAAACTTCAGGTCAAGTGTTTCTAAGACTCTGACCCTGGATGATAGGGGTGGATGCCTGAATAATAAGGATAAACACCAGCATCTTTCAGTAGATTTCCATATTTAGTATTTGAAATGACATTGTCTTGGAAATTTTCTAAATTTCTAAGTCATCTAGTGTGTTTTAATCATATATTTGTATAAGATAATGGAGAGTTATCCACACAAAAAGAAATGGACCCTGTTACAGAGACAATCAAGTTATAACTTCCCATGATGGGAATTATTTGGCTGCTTTGTTGGTTTGAACAACTCAAAAGGATGCTGTTTGGTGAATGAAAACATAAAAAGAAGGGGTCTGAAAGTGAGTAGAGGAGAAACACCAGTTGTGAAAACAAGGACATTGACCATTCCTAGTCATATATGATTTTTTTGTTTTGTCTTTATTTTTTTCTTTCTTATTATTTTTATTGAGCTATATATTTTTCTCTGCTCCCATCCCTTTCTCTCCCCTCCCCTTATACCCTCTCCCATGGTACCCATGCTTTCAATTTACTCAGAGATCTTGCCTTTTATACTTCCCATGTAGATAAGATACATGCATGTCTCTCTTAGGGTCCTTACTGTTGTCTAGGTTCTCAAGGATTGTGAATTATAAGTTGGTTCTTCTTTGCTTTATGTTTGAAAAACACTTATGAGTAAGTACATATTATATTTGTCTTTCTGGGTCTGGGTTACCTCATTCAATATGATGTTTTCTAGATTCATCTTTTTGCCCACAAATTTTAAGATGTCATATTTTTTTCTGCTGTGTAGTACTTCATTGTGTAAATGTGCCACATTTTCCTTATCCATTCTTTGGTCAAGGGGCATTTAGGCTGTTTCCAGGTTCTGGCTATGACAAACAGTGTTGCTATTAACATAGTTGAGCACATGCCCTTGTGGCATGATTGAGCATCCTTTGGGAAAATATCCAAAAGTGGAATTGCTGGGTCTTGAGGTAGGTTGTTTCCTAATTTTCTGAGAACTTGCCATACTGATTTCCAAAGAGGTTGTACCAGTTTGCACTCCCACCAGCAACAGAGTAGTTTTCCTTTACCCTACATCTTCTCCAGCATAAGCTGTCATCAGTGTTTTCGATCTTACAAGTGTAAGATGGAATCTCAGAGTTCTTTTGACTTTCATTTCTCTGATGGCTAAGAATGTTGAGCATTTCCTTAAGTGTCTTTCAGCCATTTTAGTTTCCTCTGTTGAGAGTTCTCTGTTTAGGTCTGTACCCCATGCTTTATTGGGTTATGTATTCTTTTGGTGTCCAACTTCTTGAGTTCTTTGTATATTTTGGAGATCAGCCCTCTGTCTGATGTGGGGTTAGTGAAGATCTTTTCCTCATTCTGTAGGCTACCATTTTGTCTTGTTGACTATGCCCTTTGCTTTACAGAAGCTTTTCAGTTTCAGGAGGTCCCATTTATTAATTGTTTTTCTCAGTTCTATGCTACTGGGGTTATATTTAGGAAGTGGTCTCCTGTGCCAGTGTATTTAAGTATACTTCCCACTTTCTCTTCTATGAGGTCCAGTCTGGTTAGCTTTATGTTGAGGTCTTTGACCCATTTGGACTTGAGTTTTGTGCATGGTGATAGACATGGTTCTATTTTCATTCTCCCACATGTTGATATCCAGTTATGTCAGCACCATTCATTGAATATGCCTTCTTTTTTCCATTTTATTTATTTATTTTTTTGCTTCATTGTCAAAAATCAGGTGTTGTTAGGTGTGTGGATTGATATCTGGGTCTTTAATTTGGTTGCATTGGTCCTCCAAAAGGTTGCTTTCAGTACTGTAGCTCTGTAGTAGAGTTTGAAGTCAGGGATTGTGATGCCTCCAGAAGTTCCTTTATCATAATGATTGTTTTGGCTACTCTGGATTTTTGTTTTTCTACATATTGTTCTTTCTAGGTCTGTGAAGAATTTTGCTGGACATTGCATTGAATCTGTAGATTGATATTGGTAAGATTGTCAAATTCACTATGTAAATTCTACTTATACAAGATCATGGGAGACCTTTCCATTTTCTGGTGTCTTCTTCAATTTCTTTCTCCAAAGATTTAAAGTTCTTGTCATACAGATCTTTTACTTGTTTGGTAAGAGTTACTCCAAGATTTTAGGTGGGACTTTTTTTTTTTTTTTACAGCAGTCAACATCTTCACTCCATCCTTTAGGAAGGGCTACCGATTACCATTGGTGACTGGGCTACATTTGTTTATATCTTAGACTTGCTGGAGGTTAGATAATGATTAAGAAGCTCTCTACTGTCAAGCAACTTATAGTCCACCTGGAGTAGCAGACAGTAAACAAGAACATTTAGAAGAGTCCTTTTGTTAAGGGGCTGAAGTTATAGTAGAAAGATTGTGGGAGGATACCCCATATCTTATTTCAGTGACTCTCATCAATGTGAGCTATTTCTCTTCTTTTTAAAATGTGGTAATTATTTTAGATTGGTACAGCAAGGAAATGGAGGAAAGGATGATGGAATTAATGCTCACACCCCTGACAGAAAGGCCTGCCAAGTAGAAGATGCACAGCAGAATAAGATGTGCAAAGATCCTCACGAATAGCTTCTGCTGGCCTTGTCTCCAGGATTGTTGCATTTACCTGTTGCAGAGATAGACTGGGTCACCATGACATTAACCAGGGAATGCTTTTCAGCATTGACTAACCCGACCTGTTGCTTCAATGCCATCTGCGTCTTACTCATAATAACCGCTTTAGCTGTCAACGTGACACCTGGTTCACTCCGACCTATCTCTTATTCCCAGAGATTTTCACAGAAACTGCACATCAGAGCAGAGAGTCTGGGAAGTTGCCATGCCAGCTCAACCATTCACAGGTTTAAGCACAATAGGATTACTCTAATCTCTTATAGTAGAAATGCCAGAGGAAGATTTTCTTCTCAGATACCCTCTAACATGTTTGATATAGGGTTGAATCAATTGTCAAAAGCTACTTTTGTTATGACAATTTGGTCAAGATGTATAAATAAGAGTGAATAAGAATGTCAGCACAGCCAGTGACTAGTTTCATCCACCACAATTGAGAAGAGTTTCATCTGCCACAATTGAGATCGAGGGCTTAGTGCACCATGGTGTCTCTGTTTGCTATCTTTGCTGTCTTTAGTTACCCACTTGGAACACATAAATTTGTGGGGAGTGTGTTTTGACACTTAACTTAAGGCCTGATCTCAGCATTAGGAAGGTTGAAAACCACTGATCCAGGCCAACCTGACCAATACCAACTCAAGGCAGGGTTTTATGACTATATATATAAAACTGTAAGCTGCCACCTCAATTAAATGTTTTCCTTTATATGAGTTGCTGTGGTCATGATGTCTCTTCACAGCAGTAGAAATTGTAACTAAGACACATGCTAAATATATAAATAAATTTATCATATACACAGTGAATTGTAACTGCAATATCATTAGCCTGCTTTGGAAGAGAAAGGGGCAGATTAGAAAGAACACACACACACACACACACACACACACACACAGAGAGAGAGAGAGAGAGAGAGAGAGAGAGAGAGAGAGAGAGAGAGAGAGAGATTTCACAGCTCCTGGCTCATAATACTCTCAGACATTTTTATTTGTCTCTAACAATAAGGTTAAAGAATTTGGCATTTGTCTTCAGTTCCTGAAGTACTGTTGAGATTTATGAGTGATGAAGCTGTTTTTTTTTTTCACCTTATAATATTGATGTAACTTAGGACTCAGAAGCAGGCACTAGAAACAAAGTAGTAGACAACTCTCTCTTGCTCTCTCTCTCTCTCTCTCTCTCTCTCTCTCTCTCTCTCTCTCTCTCTCTCTCTGTGTGTGTGTGTTCTTTCTAATCTGCCCCTTTCTCTTCCAAAGCAGGCTAATGATATTGCAGTTACAATTCACTGTGTATATGATAAATTTATTTATATATTTAGCATGTGTTTTAGTTACAATTTCTACTGCTGTGAAGAGACATCATGACCACAGCAACTCATATAAAGGAAAACATTTAATTGAGCTGGCAGCTTACAAGTCAGAGGTTCAGTCTAGGCAGACATGGGGCTGGCTACATCTTGATCAGGAGGCAGCAGGAAGTAGACTGTCACACTGAGTGAAGCCAGTGCAAAAGAGACCTTAAAGCCCATCCCCACTTCTTCTAACAAGGCCACACCTACTTCAACAAGACCACACCTCCTAATAGTGCCACTCTCTTTAGGGGCCATTTTCTTTCAAACCACCACATTTCACTCACTGGCCCCCAAAGGGAGTCATGTCATAATGCAAAAATACATTCATTTCAACTCCAAACGTCCCCATAACAGTCTCAAACTTCTTTCAAAGTCCAAAGTCTCTTCTGAGACTCATGGCAATCTCTTAACTATAATCCTCTTTAAAACACTTCCAGACAAGGGAGTGGCTGCTGAGGGAGCAGGCCCATGCCAAGACCTCTGTGGGATCAGGCCCTAGCCAGGGACATCTGTGTGACCAGGCCTGAGCCAACAACTTCCACCAGAGCTGACCTGAGGCAGCAACCTCCACAGGAGCAGGCTTGAGGCAGTGACTTCCACCAGAGCAGGTCCAAGGCAATGACCTCCATAGGAATAGGTACAAGGCAGCCATTGCTGAGGGAGCAGGCCCATGCCCAGACCTCTGTGGGATCAGGCCCTAGCCAGGGACATCTGTGTGACCAGGCCTGAGCCAGCAACTTTCCCCAGAGCAGACCTGAGGCAGCAACCTCCATAGGAGCAGGCTTAAGACAATGACTTCCACCAGAGCAGACCCGAGGCATTGACCTCCATAGGAACAGTTACAAGGGAGCCATTGCTGAGGGAGAAGGGCCAAGCCAGAGACCTCTGTGGGACTGGGCGTGAATCAGCGACCACTGCATCAGAGCAAGCCTGAGCCAGCAACCTCTTCTGAAGCAGGCCAAAGGCAGTGACCTCAGTGAGAGCAGCCCCAAGCAAGCAACCTCTGTGGGAGCAGAGCAACCCCCGGAAGCATTGAGTGACTTCCAGGAACCCCAAATGACCTCCTGGGTAACTGGAATCATGGCCCTGACTGCACCATGAGGAGCAACCATCTAAGCCTTGGATCCACTGTCACCTGGAAGATTGATTACCAGAGATACAATCCAAGCTACACCAATCAGAGGAAAAGATGTATAGAGAAGAAAAACACACTCAACACCACAAAGAGCAACATAACACATAAAAACTATTTGGCCCTACAACAGCAAGGCTTGAACAACCAAATATAGATGACGCAGAATAAAATGACCTAAAAAATAATTTTAGGAGAATGTTTGAGGCCTTTAAAGAGGAAATGAAAATTTCCTCAAAAAAATTGAGGAAAAGACAAACAAAAGATTGGAAGACATCAACAAATCCCTTAAAGAAAACCAAGAAAAAGCAATCACACATGAGAGAAACTATTCAAGACTTGAAAACTGAAGTAGATGCAATAAAGAAAACATAAACTGAGAGAATTACAGAAACAGATATTATGATAAAATGTTCAGGAACTACAAATAAGCATAAACAGCATGAAACAAGAGAAAGAGAGAATCTCAAGCACTGAAGATACAATATAGGAAATATACTCATTGGTCAAAGAAAACATTAAATCTAAACAAAAGCTTAACATAAAATATCCAGAAAATATGAGACACCATTAAAAGACCAAACCTAAGAATAATAGGGATAGAAGGAGAAGAAGCCCAGCTCAAAAGCACAGAAAATATATTCACAAAATCATACAACCTAAAGAAAGATATGTCTATGAAGATACAAGAAGCTTATAGAATACCAAATATACTGGACCAAAAAACGTCCCCTGGCTACATAATAATCAAAACATTAAACATAAAGAATAAAGAAAGAATATTAAGAGATGCAAAAGATAAAGGCCAAGTAACATATAAAGGTAAACCTATCAGAATTACACTGACTTCTCAGTGGAAACAATGAAAGCCAGAAGGTCCTGGTCAAGCGTTATACAGACATTAAGAGACCATGGATGCCATCCCAGACTACTATACCCAGCAAAACTTTCAATCACCATAGACAGACAAAACAAGATATTTCAGGACAAAACCAGATTTAACCAATACCTAGCCACAAAGCCAGCCCTACACAATGTACTATAAGGAAAACTCCAACCCTACGAAGCTAGCTACATCCACAAAAACACAGATAATAGATGATCTCACAGCAGCAAATCCCAAAGAAGGGAAAAACACACACAATAACATCACCAATGATTAAAACTAAAATAACAGGAGCTAGCAATAATTGGTCATTAATATCTCTTAATACAAATGGATTCAATTCAGCAATAAAAAGACACAGGCTAACAGATTCGATAAGAAAACAGAATCCATCCTTCTGTTGCATATAAGAAACACAACTCAACCTCAAAGACAGACATTGCCTCAGAGTAAAGAATTGAGAAAAAATTTCCAATCAAATGGACCTAAGAAATAAGCTGATGTAGCTAGCTATCCTAATATCTAAAAAGATAGACTTCAAATGAAAATCAATCAAGAGAGACAAAGAAGGACATTTCATATTAGTCACAGGAAAAATCCATCAAGAGGAAATATTAATATTGAACATCTGTGTCCCAAATACAAGGACACCCTCATATGCAAAAGAAACATTTCTAAAGCTTAAACCACACATTAAACCCCACACACTGATAGTGGGAGACTTCAACACTCCACTGTCACTACTGGACAGGTCAGTCAGACAAAAAATGAACAGAGAAATAAGGGAACTAACAGATGTTATTACTCAAAAGGACTTAACAGACATCTATAGAACATTCCATCCAAACATAAAAGAATATACCTTCTTCTAAGCACCTCATGGAATCTTCTCAAAAATTGACCAGAGAACTTAGACAACAATGAGGACACTAAGAGAGAAACACATAAATCTAATCTACAATGGAAGTAGAAAAAGATAAGATCTCCTGAGTAAATCAGGAGCATGGGGACCTTGGGGTAGGGCTGAAAGGGAAGGGAGAGGCAGGGAGGAGAGCAGAGAAAAATGTAGAGCTCAATAAAAATCAATAAAAAAGTATCAAAGTCAAGTGATATGTGGATGTGGAGAACGGAACTGTTACATGCTGTATGTGAAATGTAAGACACTAGGAAGGATTCTCAAAAAGTTAAAAAAAAAGAATTGTTGCATGATCAAGCTGTTCCATTATTGGATATATATCTAAAGGAAAAAGAAATCAATAAATTGAAAATGTTGAGAAAAAAATGACCACATACTAGGTAGCAAGGCAAACCTCAACAGATACAAAAAAAATGAAAGAACCCCATGTATCTTATTGGATTACTCTGGCTTAAAATTAGAAGTCAACAGCAACACTTATTCCAAAAAGCCCCCAAACACATGAAAATTAAACAATGTTCACCTGAATCATCAGTGAGTCAAGGAAGAAATAAAGGAAGATATTAAAGACTTCCTAAAATTCAATAAAAATGACCATACAACATACCCAAAGTTATGGGACACAATGAAAGCAGTATTAAGAGGAAAGTTCATAGCACTAAATGCCTACAGAAAGAAGCTGGAAAAATCCCAAACTAATGAGTTAGCAGAGCATTTGAAAACTCTAGAACAAAAAGAAGCAAACTCACCCAGGAGGGCTAGACAGCAAGAAATAATCAAATTGAGAGCTGAAATAAACAAAAGAAAACAATACTAAGAATCAGTGAGACAACGTGTTGGTTCTTTGAGAAAATCAACAAAATATACAAACCTTTATCCAAACAGCAGAGAGAGAATATCTAAATTAACAAAATCAGAAATGAAAAGAGGGACATAACAACAGATATGGAGAAAAACCAGAGAATCATCAGGTCATATTTTGCAAACCTGTACTCCACAAAATTGGAAACCTTAAAAGAAATGGAAAATTTTCTGGATAAATATCACTTACCAAAATTAAATCAAGACAAGATAAGCAAATTAAATAGACATATAACTGCTAAAGAAATAGAAACTGTCATTAAAAAAAAAAGCGCAGGACCAGATAGTTTCAGTGCAGAATTCTACAGGATTTTCAAAAAAGAATACTGGTACTCCTCAAATTGTCTCACATAATAGAAACAGAAGTAACATTGCCAAGCTCTTTCTATGAGGCTACAATTACCCGGAGATTTACAAATTAATCTTACTCATGAACATTGATGCAAAAGTATTCAATAAAATACTGGCAAACAGAATTCAAATACACATCAGAAAAATCATCCACCTTGATTAAGTCGGCTTCATTCCAGAGATGTAGGCATGGCCCAACATTCAAAAACCTGTCAATGCAATCCACCATATAAACAAACTGAAAAAAGAAAACACACAATCATTTCATTAGATGCTGAACAAGCCTTTGGCAAAATACAACATCCCTTCATGATCAAAGTCTTGGATGAGCACTATATAAGGAACACACCTAAATGTAATAAAGGCAATATACAACAAGCCAACAGCCAAAATCAAGCTAAATGAAAAGAAACTCACAAGGATCCCACTGAAATCAGGAACAAGACAAGGTTGTCCACTCTCTCCATATCTATTTAATATAGTTCTTGAGGTTCTAGCTAGAGCCATATGACAACAAAAGGAGATCAAGGGGACACAAATTGAAAAAGTAGAAGTCAAACTCTCATTATTTGCTGATGAATGATAGTTTACATAAGCGACCCCAAAAATTCTACCAAGGAACTTCTACAACTCATAAACACTTTCAGTAATGTTTATGAGACTAACACAAGATTAACTCAAAAAAAAAATCGGTAGCCTTCTTTTACACAGATGATAAATGGGCTGAGAAAGAAATCAGAGAAATATCACCCTTCACAATAGCTCCGAATGGCATAAAATATCTCAAAGTAACTCTAACCAAACATGTTGAAGACCTAAAGAAATTGAAGAAGACGCCAGAAAATGGAAAGGTCTTCCATGCTCTTGTGTAGGTATAATTAACACAGTAAAAGTATCAATCTTACCAATATCAATCTACAGATTTAATGCAATGTCCATCAAAATCCCTGCAAAATTCTTCACAGACCTGGAAAGAACAATATTCAACTTCATATGGAAAAGCAAACAATCCAGGATAAACTGTTTTGTGACTCCTAGCATCATTGTTTGTCATAGCCAGAACCTGGAAACAACCTAAATGTCCCTCAACTGAAGAATGGATAAGAAAAATGTGGTACATTTACACAATGGAGTACTACACAGCAGAAAAAATAATGACATCTTGAAATTTGTAGGCAAAAAAGATGGATCTAGGAAACATCACATTGAATGAGGTAACCCAGACTCAGAAAGACAAATATAATATGTACTTACTCTTAAGTGGTTTTTAGACATAAAAGAAAGAAAAACCAGCCTACAATGCACAATCCTAGAAAATTTAGACAGCAATGAGGACCCTAAGAGAGACATGCATGGATCTAATGTACATGAGAAGTAGAAAAAGATAAGATCTCCTGAGTAAATGGGTGAAGCAATAATAAAATGAGGAGGAGCATGGTGTCATGCAGGGAAAACGTGGTGCTGGCTACATCTTGATCAGAAGGTAGCAGGAAGTAGACTGTCACACTGTATGAAACTTGAGCAAAAGAGATCTAAAAGCCCACCCCCACAGTGACACACTTTCTCCAAAAGGCCACACCCAGTTCAGTAAGGCTATACCTCCTAATAATGCCATTCCCTTTGGGGTCATTTTATTTTCAAACCACCACAGCATTGTAAGGCATTATCAATTTAAAATAAAGCAATAACAACAACCTATTATAAATTATAAGAATATGAAGTTAAGTTTGGAATATCTTTCCAAAATACTGTATTCACCCTTCTTGAGATGATATGAATTATTCAGTGCCTGTTGTTGTAAGATGGAGGGAGGTGAATGAAGCACTGTGGCATTAGGGCACAACATGAGGGTCACCTGAACACAAGGTCTTTGATACTTTGGTAGGTGATCTGATAGCTGGGAGCTATTAAATGATGAGTGGGTAGGTTATATAGAGAGAGTGAACATGATAAAGACATACCAAAGTAAACAGTCTACTGCCACTAATGATGTGGGATTCCCCTCTGTATGTTGTGAATATATTTTATTACCATTGGTTAATAAAGAAGCTTCTTTGGTCTATGACAGGGCAGAATATAGCAAGGCGAGAAATTCAAACAGAGATAGATAGAGGAGGAAGGAAGGTGGAGTCAGGGAGACACCATGTAGCTGCCGAAGGAGAAAGATGCCAGAACCTTACTGGTAAAGCACAAGCCTCATGGTGAAATATGAAATAATAGAAATGGGTTAATTTAAGATGTAAGGAATACATCTGAGCTGTTGGTCAAGCAGTATTGTTGTTAATATAGTTTTGTATGATTATTCGGTTCTGGGTAGCCAGGAAACAAAATCACAGTCTCTGTTTACACATTGACATACAACTCAATGCATATTTAAAACTTATGAGTTGATTATTTCTAGATTTCTATTTAACATTATTGAACTTAGTGAGGTTGTCTTTAGGGAACTGAAAGTGAAAACTCAGGTAAAGAGGACCTATTATGAAGAAAGATCTATGGTACAGAGGGTCACATCTGCTAAGATGTGTTGCTTTTGTCTTTTTTTGATCTCCTCTCAAATACTTCAAAGTAAATACTGAAGTTTTTTGCCTCATCATGTTGGGACATCATGGACTTCTTGCTTTCATTTTAAACCACATTTTTACATGCTTTGCAATTATAATCAGTGCCGTTCTTATGTAACCTATTCTTTTCAGTGAACAATAATAAAATATTTCCCATTCCTCCTTAATACTCATGAGTCCACAGTTAGTATAATGAAACTTTCCATAAGGCTGTTTTCTCATGACACCACAACATGTCCCTCTTATTCTGTAAGTTATAAATAATTTTACAGTATTTTATCATCATTGGCAATGTTGGGGAAAGCTTCTGAATGAGATGTTAATTATTGTTTCTTAAAATATTTATTACATATACTTATTTATTTGGTGTGTGTCTGTGTGCATGTGCGCACAAGCGCACACATATGTGATGGAGGTCAGAGGACAACTGCAGGTTGTTCATTCTCTTGTTTTCACCCTGTGGGTTCCAGGGATCAAACTTAGGTCCTCCGTCTTGCCAGCAACCACCTTGACTTGACGAGCCATCTCACTGAACCACTTTTTCCAATATTAAAAACACTGTTCCCTTAGAACAGTTTCCCAAGAATTGTACTACTAAACCAGATAGAATTTCTTTTCTAATGTATATAATTACTTACCTAAAGGCTTGGGAATAGATTACAATGCTATGAAAAGTGTTTGATGGCAAAGTTTAATAAATTCAGGTAACATTTTGTGTACCCAAATTTGTCAGATTCTACAGGCGTGCGTGTGGGGTATTCAACCCTACATGAGTGAGGATATAATGCAGGACACCCATGCAGCCTTCCTTGTTGTGCTCTGTGCGAACGTGGTGTAGCTGTCACAGTGGATTCTCATTGTTCCCTGCTGGGTTCATCTCCCCTGTAATTAGGAAGCCTTTAAAAGCAGACACAGATACACCACTTCCTTCACATCTGGGTATCACAATGAGCATAGAATCTCAAAGCATACTTTAAATGGTGAGGGTTTTCTTACAGTTCCAGAAAAGTCTTGAAGTTCTTTGTTCTTGGAACTAGGAGAAAAGGTAAGTTAATATGTTCTCAAATTACCCTAATGTGACTTTAATGTAAGAAAAGAGGGAACTAGTCACAATTATTTTTAAATTCTCTCCAGAACTGGCTTTTCTTCTGTCTCAGGCTAAGAGAACAGCACCGCCCTCCTTCAGAAACCAGAGCACTAGCTCTTAGTTCTGCACTAGCACTCTGGTCAAGTTGGGCTGTGCTTGCAAAGAGTATAAATATATAAGGGACAGATTGCTCCCACAGAGGAAAATTAAAAGCCTGCCTGCCAAAGGCAGGAAATTTTCTTTTATAAAATTATTTTAAAAGGTTAGGATTCTGGATGGAGAGAGAAAGTACACATTGTCATTCCTCAAAAGATGACTTGAGACAGCCAGTTGGGAGAGGGCAAAAAAAATATTAAAAAGCGGTATGACCACAAGAAGGAAACCTCACTGTCATGGCTGGTTATTCTACGTCACACAAAAGGAATGGTGCCAAGATCAGTGCACCCATGATGATGAAAACTGTTTTATTTTAAAATACTTATATAAAGGAGGACAACATGTTTGTCATAATATATGAAGCCTGAGGTAGATTTATCTCTATACCAAAATAGTCATAAGATAAAATTTTAAATAATATTTGGGGAACATTCAGGAGGCAGAGGCAGGTGAATCTATGTGACTTTAAGGACAGCCTGGTCTACAAAAGCTAGCTCCAGGACAGGCTCCAAAGCTACAGAGAAACCCTCAAAATAATAATAATAATAATAATATTTGGGGAAAGAATCACAAAGACCAACATACCTAGGAGTCACAAAAATCACAATAATGCCCTGTTGACATCAATCAAACACATCAGTCTGTAGGTGATAGAGCCGCTGGACTGGGCAGGGGCAGCCTCAGTGGCCCTTAAATAATATCTGTCCTTTCCAATATTCTTTAGTTCTTTAGCAATTTTAATGATTCTCTCTCTCTCTCTCTCTCTCTCTCTCTCTCTCTCTCTCTCTCTCTCTCTCTCTCTCAGCTGCCTTTTGCCTCCCACCTTGTTAAGACAGGGTGTCTCTTGTTATTTCTGCTGCTGAACTGCATACTCTAGGTTATCTGGGCCCCAGATTTCTGGAGATCCTCCTGTCTATGCCTCCCATCCTCTGAAGGACTGCAGGAATTACAGATGCCTGCTGCTGCATCTGGCTTTTTACATGGGTTCTAGACTGAAAGTCATGTCTCCAGGCTTGTGGTGCAAGGGCTCTTACCTTCTAAGCCACCACACTGGTTTTTTAGAAGGAGAGAACGGATTCTCTCCTTTGCCCTTTGACCAACTATTAAAATCTACACCATTTAAACAGCTATAAAATTCCTGAATGAGCTTGTAGATGTCTACAAGGAATCTCTTTGGGTTTTGACTTGGATGGTGTTACGTATATAAACTGACTTGGAGAGAGATGAAACATCTTAACAAATGAAATTCAAAGCTGAAAATTTTCAAGTCCTGTTAAACTTATGCTGTAGTGTTTTATGTTGACACTACACTGCTCTAATTATTGCTAGCTGATTAATGCCCTTGTCAATCATTTAGTGCTATTGTATAAACATAGAGACAGGCTTTTAGTAAAACTTTCCATTATTTCTAGTGAATTCCTCGACCCCACCCCTGGTTTCCCTGTGAAAACAGTCAAGTTATCCACAGACAGAGATGGTTTCTCTTACTGTCCTTTACGTACCTTACTTATTTTACGTTGATTGCTAAAACTTTCAAAAAAGAAAAAGAAAGAAAGAAAAGGTTAATAAAAATAGTGAAGGTAGCATTTACACACTGATCCTGCCTGGCCTGAGGGAAGCTGGTGAATATTTACATCAAGAGTGGGAACATTTGTGCCTATTAAGGGAGTTTTCCCCTGAGTACGTTTAAGGGAAGCATCTTCTATGTGATCTTTAGTACATTTATTTGATTTTTTTATACTAAATGCAAATTACCTCTTTATGTTATATTATTTTATTTAAATAAATTTAGATTACATCTGGCAATATTTTGGTATAGATTTTCCCATATATATTCTAAAAAGTTACTGGTTTCAAATTCCATATCTTTTAATATTTTATCATGATTTAGTACTAAGATCATGCTGTCTTCATAAAACATGCTGGGAAATGTTCTTCTTCTTGAATTTTGTGAACACTTGTGTGATTGTTGTATTATTCATTCCTTAAACAATTGATTTCATTTCTGATGAAAACATCCAAGTCTGAACATTTGTCAGTGACAATATTCTCAGCAGGCACTGTTTATTTAATAGACACGTGTCTATGGAGGTCTTTTGGTGAGTTTTATTTTTCAAGGAAATTGACTAAAAGTAAACATGTTGGCACAAATCCATTACTAATAGATCTGCATTGTTCTCTCCATGCCTATAGGGTTTGGTACATCCTTAGATTAGACATCACTGCGATCTGTTTTCTTCTCTTGGTCAGCATTGTAAGTAATTCATCAGTAGTTTTCAAACGAAATCTAGTTTCTTCTTTGTTACTTTTCTCCATTACCAATATTATTTATTTCTCTACTGATTTTCCTTTAGTTAATACTTATTCTTTTATATTTCTTAGCTTCTCATGCGGCTAGTTCAGAAATAATCAATGCAAATATTTTATTTTATAATATAAATATTTCAACTAAGTATCCATATATTAACATCAATAAATGACATGATTCATTTTATTTATTATTGCATGTATATAGATTTGTATGTGCATAATTTACATTTTCATTTTTGATTTGTCTAAGGGTGTGTTGTTTACAGGATTCATTTCTGCACTCTGTCTCTTTTGGAAAAAGAGTCTGAGAGAGCCTATTCCAGCATAGCCAAGTTTGACTTGAACCCTTGATCTTCCTGCCTCAGCTTCCCACGTGCTGGGCTTACAACTGTGTGCCAGCATGCCTGCTAATTGCCTTTCATTCCTAAATTATCTGTTTATCTGTGTTTTGTTGTGCTAGGGATCGAAGGCAGGACAAGAGCACACAAAGCAAGTGCTCCACCACTGAGCACTGTTTCAACATTTTATCTCTACTTTAATTATGCATTAGTCTGAGAGCAGCATTCAGAATCTCCACTTTCTGGCTGTAATTAAGACATGTTATTAAATGGCCCATCATGCCGAGCATCCCAGGCAAACTTCATTATGTGGCCCTTGTTACCTGCTATTGTCTGTGGATATGTGCCAGATCACCATGACTTTGAGGTTTAAGTCTGTGTTCCCATTAATCCTCTTTCTGCTGTTAAATCCCTAGCTATGATTATAGGTTTCTTTCATAGCTCTCATTATTTGCCTCACACATTTTGAAGTTCAATTATCTGAGTACAATCTCTGTCTTAAAAGACCCTGATATTAATGTACTTCTTTAGATTTACTAAGCTTCCATATTACATGATTTTTTCTGTTTCTAACTATATAAGTATTTTATGTTTCAATTTTGCCTGTTTCAGATGACATAACTGGCTTTCATGTTCAACCGCACTCTCTGCCTGCTATATATTTGCAACTTATATTCCATTTTATTTTGTTTGTTGCTTTCAGACAAAGTCTCAAGATATCCAGGTCAAAGTCACTAAGCATCTGAAAGTAACTTTGAAGTCAGGATCTGGCTGGCTCAACTTCCCCAATTGCTGGGATTATAGGTGTATGCCACGCAGCGTGAGAATCTGTGTACTGCTTTCTCATCTTTTCCTTCTGACCCTGTTTACTTCTTTATGAGCTATTAAAGTATTGGGTATTATGTTCCAATTTTCCCACTTACCTCTGACATTTTTATTTTTTAAGTGGTTGTGCAGGAATTGTATTTTTTCTGATCCCGGGTCTTACTATGGTCCTAAGCTAGCCTTGATTTCCAAATCCTCCTGCTTTAGCTTCCTTAATGCTGGTGTGTACCATGATGCCTAGTATTTGGATTATTTATACTTTCCCATGTACTAACTTTTTCTCATATTTTGGAAATATAATTATATTTATATGTAAATAATGTTATAGTTTGAATCTGAAATTTGACCACATGAGCCTTTAGGTGAGTGGGGTCTGAATGACAGAGGTAGCTCACCAGGTGCAGGCCTTCCTGAGGTTGACCAACCTCTGATTCTGGTCCAAGACTCCTGCTTCCTGTCTGCTGTATGAGTAAGTCAGCCCAACTCACGTCTCAGTGCAGCAGACAGAGCCACTCTGCCATTTAGAGGACTGATTCCTCTGTCGCAGCAACAAGAACAGAACTAACACAGTTAAAATACTATGGCAATTTGAATGATAATGGCCTCCATAAAATGACATATTTGGATGTTTGGTACCCACTTGGCAGACTGTTTGGGAAGGATTAGGATGCATGGCCTAGTTGGAGGAAGTGTGTCACTCAGGGTGGGTTTTTGAGGTGTAAAAACTCACTCCAGAACCTTTCTACCTGTAATTATGGATCAAATGTGAGCACCCAGCTACCGCCCCAGCCCATGCCTACATGCCTGCTGCCTCACTTCCCATCATGATGATCACTGACTAACCCTCTAAAACTGTAAGCGAGTCCCCAGTTAAATGCTTTCTTTTGTAAGTAGCCTTGTTTATAGTGTTTCTTCACAAAAATAGAATAGTAACGAAGAATACTTTGCATTCTCAACTCACTAAAACTATATTCCTTAGATATTAGGATGGTAGGATCTTTCTTAAATATTGACTGCAAAGAATTTAAGTAATTGAGCCAAACTTTTATTAATTGAACTCTATATACAATTTCCCTTTTTGCTGTTATTTTGTTTAAGCGAGTCTCACTTTGTAACCCAGATTAGACTCTAACTAGGGCTTGATCCTTCTGCCTCAAACTCTCGGGTGCTGAGATCTCAGATGTGTACAGTCATTACACTGCTCAAAGTATGCCTCATAAATTTTTTTGCATCAAATGTTTCTTCATTATCAGTGACTCAGTGTAGGACATTGTTCCTCTGTTGAGTGGATAGAAATTAAGAGTTGCACTGACAGTTGTATTACTAACACAATGTATAATAAACAGCCCCACATCTCAAGACAAAAACTTCTCATATAACATTCCCTGAATGACAGCATGCCTTGGCCTATGTGAGTCTCTAACAGGGTGCATCTGTTTCCACACTTATATGTTTGTGCTTTGTCTTGTAATCTGAAAAGTGCCCATATTTGAACAATTAATTACATTGTCATCAATTAAACGTGGATTTAAGTTGACATTCTAAATGAAATTATGAAGATATAAATGATAAATAGACAGAGTAAAACATTTAATGGATATATTAAAGTATATCCATAGAATTAAGGCCTTATTTTTAAGATATGACTTAAACAATGCACTAATTTAAAACTTTTCTCTCAATCAATACCCTTCACAATAGCCACAAATAGCATAAAATATCTCGGAGTAACTCTAACCAAACAAGTGGAAGACTTGTATGACAAGAACTTTAAATCTTTGAATAAAGAAATTGAAGAAGACACCAGAAAGTGGAAAGATCTTCCATGCTCTTGGGCAGGCAGAATTAACATAGTAAAAATGGTAATCTTACCAAAAACAATCTACAGATTCAACGCAATGCCCATCAAAATCCCAGCAAAATTGTTCAAAGACCTCCAAAGAACGGTACTCAACTTCATATGGAAAAGCAAAAAACCCAGGATAGCCAAAACATTTCTGTACAATTAAAGAACTTCCGGTGTTCCACGGAGCTGCATCTGTCAAGCCCGCGCTTTTGCCTGCAAGGTCCTTGGCCAGAAAGTGGCCCTGATCTAGTACCAGCAGAGCCATCTGGAGGGTAAGTGCATCCCCACCCCACGCCTGCCCAGACGCCCCGGGAACGGGGAGCAGGCACCCTCCATCCCCCTAAACTTTCTGGCCATTCGGGTGCAGGGCTTCTTCCAGATACTGACTTTTCTGCTATCCCCTGCAGCTTGCCCCCAAGCTCCCCTTTCCATCTGCAGGGTCCTAGGATCTCACAAAGCAGCCTGCTTCAGGGCTGAGGCCATGGGGACAGGGTGGTGAGTGCAGGGCAGCAGGGGTTCCTTTGTTCCAAGGAGCAGCATCTATCAAGCCTGGACTTTTGCCTGCAAAGTCCTTGGCCAGCAAGTGGCCCTGATATAGTACCAGCAGAACCATCTGGAGGAGCTGGCATCTACCAAGCTTGTGCTTTTGTCTGCAGGGTCCTTGGCCAGCAAGTGGCCCTGATCCAATACCAGTAGAGCCATCCAGAGGGGGTCCTTAGAATCACCACCACAGCCTGTTTAGGGAAGAGGTGATCTGAGAACCAACTCCAGTGCTGAGAAGATCTAAGAGAGGGCAGAACAAGAAAAAATCCCCCAAGTACACAGTCAGTCACAACAAAAGGACCAAGCCACCTAAACTCTCCTGAACACATTCAAAGGAAAAGATGGGCAGGAGCTAATGCAAGAATTCCTCCAACAACCTGAAAAGCAACATGATAACACAAGAATCCAGCAAATATGCAACAGGAAGACTTGAACAACCTAATCCAGAAGTAGTAGAAGAAGTCGACTTTAAACATAACATTATGAAAGAGATAGAGACCATTAAAGAGGATGTGAAAAACTCCTTTAAATAAATGTATGGGAAAACTAACAAAAAGTTAGAAGAAATGAATAAATCCCTCAGAGATACACTAGAAAACGAAGAAAAAGCAATCAAACAAGTAATGGAAACAGTTCAAGACTTGAATACAGAAATGGAGGCAATGAAGAAAACACATACTGAGGGATGGCTGGATATGGATAATCTGGGTAAACGAACAAGAACTACAGAGACAAGTATAACCAACAGAATACAAGAGATAGAAGAAAGAATCTCAGACGCTGAAGATACGATAGAGAAAATAAACTCATTGATCAAAGACAATGACAAATCCAACAAATTCTTAATATAAAACATCCAGGAAATCTGGGACACCATGAAAAGACCAAACCTAAGAATAATAGGGTAGAAGAAGGACAAGAATCCCAGTTCAAAGACCCAGAAAATATATTCAGCAAAATTATTGAAGAAAACTTTCCCAACCTAAACAAGGATATTCTTATGAAAGTAAAAGAAGCATACAGAACACCGAATAGACTAGATAAAAAAACATCCCCTCACCATATAATAATCAAAACACAAAACATACAGAATAAAGAAAGAATATTAAGAGCTGCAAAGGAAAAAGGTCAAGTAACATATAAAGGTAAACCTATCAGAATTACACCTGACTTCTCTATGGAAATCATGAAAGCCAGAAGGTCTTGGATAGATGTGCTGCAGACACTAAGAGACCATGGATGCAAGCCCAGACTACTATACTCAGCAAAGCTTTCTCTCACCATTGATGGAGAAAACAAGATATTCCAGGATAAAAACAAATTTAAGCAATACATAGCCACAAACCTAGCCTTACAGAAAGCACTAGAAGGAAAACCACAACGAAAGGAAGCTAACAAACCCATATTGACACAGACATCTAACAACCCTCCACCAGCACAACACATAGAAGGGAAACACACAAACTCAACCACCCCCCCCAAAAAAGAAAAATAATAACCGGATTTAACAACCACTGGTCATTAATATCACTTAATATCAGTGGACTCAATTCACCAATAAAAAATCACAGGTTAAGAGAATGGATACAAAAACAGGATCCAACATTCTGTTGTTTACAAGAAACACACCTCAACCACAAAGACAGACATTATCTCAGAGTAAAGGTTTGGGAAACAAGCAAGTGTGGCTATACTAATATCGAACAAACTCGACTTAAAACAAAAATCAATCAGAAGAGATGGAGATGGACACTTTATACTCTTAACAGGAATAATCCATCAGGATGGATTATATTCAATTCTGAATATATATATATATATATATATATATATATATATATATATATATATATATATATATTCAATCCTGAATATATATGCCCCTAATATAAAAGCACCCACATATGTAAAAGAAACACTACTAGAACTTAAAGCACACATCAAACTCCACACACTAATTGTAGGAGATTTCAACACTAATCTCTCAACAATGGACAGGTCAACCAGACAGAAACGTAACAGAGAAATACAAGAACTATCATGTAATGAATCAAATGGATTTAACAGACATCTATAGAACACTCCACCCAAACAGGAAAGAATATACCTTCCTCTCAGCATCTCATGGAACCTTCTCGAAAATTGATCACATACTCGGCAACAAAGCAAACATCCACAGATACAAAAAATTTGAAGTAACCACCTGTGTCTTATCGGATCACCATGGAGTAAAGTTAGAGTGTAACAACAGTTCCACCCCCAAAAAGCATACAAACTCATGGAAACTGAACAGTCAACTACTGAACCACTCCTGGGTCAAGGAAGAAATAAAGAAAGAAATTAAAGTCTTCCTTGAATTCAACGAAAATAAAGGCACAACATACCCAAACCTATGGGACACTATGAAAGCAGTGCTAAGGGGAAAGTTTATAGCACTTAGTGCCCACATAAAGAAAACGGAGAAAGCACACATTAGTGACTTAACAGCACACCTGAAAGCTATAGAAAAAAAAAAGAAGCAGACTTACCCAGAAGAAGTAGAAGACTGGAAATAATCAAACTGAGGGCTGAAATCAACAAAATAGAGACACAGAAAACAAACCAAAGAATCAATGAAATGAAGAGCTGGTTCCTTGAGAAAATCAACAAGATTGACAAACCCCTATCCAAACAAATCAAAACGCAGAGAGAAAACACTCAAATTCACAAGATCAGAAATGAAAAGAAGGACATAACAACAGACAATGAGGAAATTCAAGGAATCATTAGGTCTTACTTAAAAAGCCTGTATGCCACAAAATTCGAAAATGTAAAAGAAATGGACAGTTTTTTAGATAAATACTATATACCAAAATTAAATCAAGACCAGGTGAACAGATTAAATAGACCTATAAGTCGCAAGGCTTCATCCCAGAGATGCAGGGCTGGTTCAACATACGAAAATCAATCAATGTAATCCATCATATAAACAAACTGAAAGAAAAAAACCAAATGATCATATCATTGGATACTGAAAAAACATTTGACAAAATTCAACACCCTTTTATGATAAAGGTCTTGGAGAGATTAGGGATACAAGGTTCACATCTAAATATAATAAAAGCAATATACAGCAAGCCAACCGCTAACATCAAATTAAATGGAGAGAAACTCAAAGCGATTCCACTAAAATCAGGAAGAAGACAAGGTTGTCCACTCTCTCCATATCTCTTTAATATAGTGCTTGAAGTTCTAGCAATAGCTATAAGTCAAAATAAGGAGATCAGGGGGATTCGAATTGGAAAGGAAGAAGTCAAACTTTCTTTATTTGCAGATGATATATAGTGTACATAAGAGACCCCAAAAACTCTACCAAAGAACTTCTGCAGCTGATAAATACCTTCAGTGATGTGGCAGGATACAAGATAACTCAAAAATATCAGTAGCCCTCCTATACACAAAGTATAAAGAAACAGAGAGGGAAATCAGAGAAACATCACCTTTCATGATAGCCACAAATAGCATAAAGTATCTAGGGGTAACACTAACCAAGGAAGTAAAAGACCTATTTGACAAGAACTTTAAGACCTTGAAGAAAGAAATTGAAGAGGATACCAGAAAATGGAAGGATCTCCCATGCTCCTGGATTGGTAGGATCAATATAGTAAAAATGGCTATCCTATCAAAGGCAATCTATAGATTCAGTGCAATCCCCATCAAAATCCCAACAAAATTCTTCACAGACTTTGAGAGAACAATAACCAACTTTATATGGAAAAACAAAAAGCCCAGAATAGCCAAAATGATCCTATACAATAAAGGAACTTCCGGAGGCATTACCATCCCTGACTTCAAACTCTATTACAGAGCTACAGTAATGAAAACAGCTTGGTATTGGCATAAAAACAGAGATGTTGACCAATGGAATCAAATCGAAGGCACGGATATTCATCCACAAACCTATGAATACCTCATATTTGACAAAGAGGCTAAAATTATACAGTGGAAGAAGGAAAGCATTTTTAACAATTGGTGCTGGCATAACTGGATGTTAACCTGTAGGAGAATGAAATTAGACCCTTATCCATCACCATGCACAAAACTCAAGTCCAAATGGATTAAAGACCTCAATATAAATGTGACCACACTGAACCTGATAGAAGAGAAAGTGGGAAGTAGCCTGCAATACATGGGCACAGGAGATGACTTCCTATGTAAAACCCCAGTGGCACAGACGATAAGAGCAACAATGAATAAATGGGACCTCCTGAAACTGAGAAGCTTCTCTAAAGCAAAAGACACCATCATTAAGACAAAATGGCATGCTACTGGATGGGAGAAGATCTTCACTAACCCCACATCAGACAAAGGTCTGATCTCCAAAATATACAAAGAACTCAAGAAACTAGACATTAAAATTCTAAATACCCCAATTAGAAAATGAGGTAATGATCTGAACAGAGAATTCTCAACAGAAGAAGTTTGAATGGCCAAAAGATACTTAGGGTCATGTTCAGCTTTCTTAGCCATCAGGGAAATGCAAATCAAAACAACACCTGTAAGAATGGCTAAAATCAAAAACACCAACAATTGCCTATGCTGGAGAGGATGTAGAGTAAGGGGAACACTCATCCATTGCTGGTGGGAATGCAAACTTGTGCAACCTCTTGGAAATCAGTGTGGTGGTTTCTCAGGAAACTGGGAATCAACCTCCCTCAGGATCCAGCAATACCACTCTTGGGAATATACCCAAGAGAAGTCCAATCATACTACAAAAGCATTTGTGCAACTAAGTTCATAGCAGCATTATTTGTAATAGCCAGAACCTGGAAACAACCTAGGTGTCCCTCAATGGAAGAACGGATCAAGAAAGTGTGGAATATATACACATTAGAATACTACTCAGCGGTAAAAAACAATGACATCTTGAACTTTGCATGCAAATGGATGGAAATAGAAAACGCTATCCTGAGTGAGGTAACCCAAACCCAAAAAGACGATTATGGTATGTACTCACTCATTAGTGGGCCCTGGCCATAAACAAAGGACACTAAGCTTATAGCTCACAAGCTTAGATAAGCCAAATAGCAAAGTGAACCCACAGAAAATCATATATAGATCATCCTGGAAATTGAAAGCAAACAAAATCACCAGGCAAAAGTTAGAAGCACGGGGCGGGGATAAAGGTGGGAGTAGGGAGTGTGGGGCAAGGGGAGAGGGGGAAGGAGAAGGGAGGGGGGAAGGACTGGGGAGAGCTTGCGGGAGTGGGAGGGTGGAGATGGTAGAAAGGTGGATATTGGAGAAGGGAATAAGATTTCTACATTAAGGGGGTCATTTTAGGATTGGCAAGATACTTGTCTCTAGAGGGGATCCCAGGTGTCCACAGGGATGTCCCCAGCTAGGTACTTGGGCAGCAGAGGAGAGGGTAACTGAACTAGCCTTGTCCCATAGTCACATTGATGAATATCTTGATCATCACCATAGAAATTTCGTCTGATGGATGGAAATAGAGACAGAGACCCACATTCACATCAGAGCAATGGATTGAGCTCCCAAGGTCCAATTGAAGGGCAGAAGGTGGGAGAAGATGAGCAAGGAAGTTAGGACCGTGAGGGGCTGGTCCACCCACTGAGACAGTGTGCTTGATCTAATGGGAGCTCACCAAATCCAGCTGGACTGGGACTGAATGAGCATATGATCAAACCGGACTCATTGAATGTGGCTGCCTATGGGGACAGACTGAGAAGCCATCAACAATGACACTAGGACCTATCTCTTCTGCATGTATTGTCTTTTTGGGAACCTAATCTATTTGGATGAACACTGTCCTATGGAGGGGGGAGGGCCTTGGACTTCCCACAGGGCAGGGTACCATGGTCTCTTTTAAGGAAGCAGGGGGAAGGAGGAGGGGTATGGAGGAGCGGGAGGGAACTGGGAGAAGGGGAGGAAATGTAAATTTTTTTGAACAAAAAAATAAAAGAATATGAAAAAAAAAGATTAAGTGGGGCCTCTTCAGTGGTTCCAGAGCAAGCCTGCTTTCCTGAGTTCTGCTCCACTCCGTGCACCAGTTTGGACCCAGAACAAATGCAGCTGGGGATAGAAGGCAGCTGGAACAGAGCTTTGCTAGGTGGCTGTGGCAAAAGGCACGTTACCCTGGCCCACTTGGTGCCCAGCCTGGGGAAACACTATGGCAGTGCCAGGAGTATCAGCAAATGCGACAACAAGTCTTAAAGTTCTTGTCAAATGGATCTTTCACTTCCTTGGTTAGTGTTACCCCAAGATACTTTATGCTATTTGTGGCTATCGTGAAAGGTGATGTTTCTCTGATTTCCATCTCTGTTTCTTTATACTTTGTGTATAGGAGGGCTACTGATTTTACAGCTCTTCATTTTGTTGATTCTTTGGATTATTTTCTGTGCCTCTATTTTGTTGATTTCAGCCCTCAGTTTGATTATTTCCAGTCTTCTACTCCTCCTGGGTGTGTCTGCTTCTTTTTTTTCTATAGCTTTCAGGTGTGCTGTTAAGTCACTAATGTGTGCTTTCTCCGTTTTCTTTATGTGGGCACTAAGTGCTATAAACTTTCCTCTTAGCACTGCTTTCATAGTGTCCCATAGGTTTGGGTATGTTGTGCCTTTATTTTCGTTGAATTCAAGGAAGACTTTAATTTCTTTCTTTATTTCTTCCTTGACCCAGGAGTGGTTCAGTAGTTGACTGTTCAGTTTCCATGAGTTTGTAGGCTTTTGGGGGGTGGAATTGTTGTTACATTCTAACTTTACTCCATGGTGATCCGATAAGACACAGGTGGTTACTCCAACTTTTTTGTATCTGTGGATATTTGCTTTGTTACCGAGTATGTGATCAATTTTCGAGAAGGTTCCATAAGATGCTGAGAGGAAAGTATATTCTTTCCTGTTTGGGTGGAATGTTCTATAGATGTCTGTTAAATCCATTTGATTCATTACATCTGTTAGTTCTCGTATTTCTTGGTTAAGTTTCTGTCTGGTTGACCTGTCCATTGGTTAGAGAGGAGTGTTGAAATCTCCTACAATTAGTGTGTGGGGTTTGATGTGTGCTTTGAGATCTAGTAATGTTTCTTTTACATATGTGGGTGCTTTTATATTAAGGGCATAGATATTCAGGATTGAGACTTCATCTTGATGAATCTTTCCTGTTAAGAGTATAAAGTGTCCATCTCCATCTCTTCTGATTGATTTTAGTTTGAAGTCCATTTTGTTCGATATTAGTATAGCCACACCTGCTTGTTTCTTGGGGCCGTTTGATTGAAAAACCTTTTCACAACCCTTTACTCTGAAATAATGTCTGTCTTTGTGGTTGAGGTGTGTTTCTTGTAAACAACAGAATGTTGGATCCTGTTTTTGTATCCATTCTCTTAACCTGTGCCTTTTTATAGGTGAGTTGAGTCCATTGATATTAAGCGTTATTAATGACCAGTAGTTGTTAACTCTGATTATTTTCTTTTTGGTGGTAGGGTTTGTGGTCTCCCTTCTTTGATTTGTGCTGGTGGAGGGTTGTTAGATGTCTGTGTCAATATGGGTGTTGTTTGCTTCCTTGAGTGGTGGTTTAGCTTCTAGTACTTTCTGTAAGGCTGGGTTTGTGGCTATGTATTGCTTAAATTTGTTTTTATCCTGGAATAACTTGTTTTCTCCATCAATGGTGAGAGAAAGCTTTGCTGGGTATAGTAGTCTGGGCTTGCATCCATGGTCTCTTAGTGTCTGCAGCACATCTATCCAAGACCTCTGGCTTTCATGGTTTCCATAGAGAAGTCAGGTGTAATTCTGATAGGTTTACCTTTATATGTTACTTGACCCTTTTCCTTTGCACCTCTTAATATTCTTTCTTTTTTCTGTATGTTTTTTTACATTTTTATTATTATATAGCAAGGGGATTTTTTTTTGATCCAGCCTATTTGGTGTTCTGTATGCTTCTTGAACCTTCATCTAGATATCCTTCTTTAGGTTGGGAAAGTTTTCATCTATAATTTTGTTGAATATATTTTCTGGGCCTTTGAGGTGGAATTCTTCTCCTTCTTCTACCCCTATTATTCTTAGGTTTGGTCTTTTCATGGTGTCCCAGATTTCCTGGATGTTTTGTATTAAATTTGTTGGATTTGTTGTTTTCTTCCATCACTGAGATTATTTTCTCTATCGAATCTTCAGCGTCTGAGATTCTTTCTTCTATCTCTTGTATTCTGTTGGTTATACTTGTCTCTGTGCTTCCTGTGTGTTTATCCAGATTTTCCATATCCCACCATCTCTTTGTGTTTTCTTCATTGCCTCCATTTTACTTTTCAAGTTTAGAACTGTTTCCATTACCTGTTTGATTGCTTTTTCTTGTTTTTCTAAGGTATCTTTGAGGAATTTATTCATTTCTTTTAATTTTTTGTTAGTTTTCTCAACCCTTTCTTTAAAGGAGTTTTTCACCTCTTCTTTAAAGGTCTCTATCACTTTCATAATGCTACGTTTAAAGTCAATTTCTTCTACTTCTTCTGGGTTAGGTTGCTCAGGTTTTCCTGTGGCATACACGCTGGATTCTTGTGTTATCATGTTGCTTTTCAGGTTGTTGGAGGAATTCTTGTATTGGTGCCTGCCCATCTCTTCCTTGGAATGTGGTCAGGAGAGTCTTGGTGGCTTGGTTCCTCGGTCTGAGTGTATCCGCCAGCACTGGATCAGGGCCCCTTGCTTGTCTGGATGTATCTGCTGGCACTGGTTCAGGGCTCCTTTCTGGCCCAGGACCTCACAGTCAAAAGGGCAGGCTGTTTAAAAGTTGCCCGCTCTGCTCCACTCAGCTCCGTGGGACAAGGGCGCCCCTGGAGCACTGCACTCACCCTTCCCCCAAAGCCTCAGCTGGGAAGCAGGCTGAGGTCAGGGAAGCTAGGACCCTGCAGATGGAAAGGGGTGCCCAGGGGCAAGCTGGGGTGGGATAAGCAGAAAAGCGAGTGGAGGGGGGAGGCCTCCTAAGTGGCCAGAACGCCTCGGGGATGGGCTGGGACCAACTCACTGGTCTGGATGAATCTGCTGGCCCCCACTTAATCTTTTAGGGAAATTGGGTATCCTCAACCTGTCTGGCTACTTCCTGCTGAGCGGGAGTGCTGCATTCTTGGGGGTATTTTACTGCAACATTTCAGGAGGTCTCATTGAATCAAACCACATGAATCTCAACTAAATTCACAGGTTCTCATCCTCTATGAAGACAAAAGCAGAACCTCTTTTCCAAAGCATCAAATCCTTAGGCTCATACTTTAAAGTCAAAATACCTTTCTTAGCAGTTCCCAGAATCAAATGTCTTTCTCCAGTCCAGAACACAAAAGACAACACAATCAACATATACATTTTATCTTTTTGCGCTGTATACATTCTATATTTTTGAAGCCTTCAATTCACCCTCCCGCCTCCTGTTTCAGAGGGTGTCCCATCTTTATTCCCCAATACGTCCCCGCCGGCTGGAGAGGACCCTGTCCGCTTGCCCCTCTTTCTCCAAAACTTGAGAGAAAGAGATCAGGATTAATACATACCCCAATCCACCCTCACCTTCCGAGGGCGACCTCTCAGTTCCCTAGTTCTTAATGTCGGTGGGACCTCCAATTGCAGCACACAATGCCTGTCTGTGCTCTATGCGCTACCATACAGTTTGCGAGCTTTGGGCAAGTGGCTGGAGATTGAAACACACAAAGACACACAGACAGACAGACAGACAGACAGACAGACAGACAGACAGACAGACACATGGACCTCTAGTCACTAGTAAGAAGCCCTTTCTTCAATAGCACCAAAGAGGCTTGTATACCCAACAGTCAAGTGGGCCAACAGGTGAAAACCTTATTCTCTGATCCTCAAGACAACATGTGCTTGTGAAGCAGAGCTGGTAAACAACTTTGACACAGCTTTCAGTAACTCAAATCAGAAGGAAAATAAAGATCTCTAGCAGGAAAGAGCAGCTGGAGGCCGGGATGCCAAATGATCCCAACAAATTATGAAAGCAGTACCATAAAATTGGGTGATAAGCAAGCCTATAGGGCATTTTCTTAATTAGTTATTTATGAAGGAGAGCCCATCCCAATATGGGTAGTGCCACCTGGAGGACTAGTAGTCCTGGTTCTATAAGAAAGCAGACTGAGCAAACCATGGGTACAAACCATGAAGTAGCGCTCCTCCATGGCTTCTGCATCAGCTCTGGCCTCCAGGTTCCTGCTCTGCTTGAGTTCCTGTCTTGACTTCTCCTGATGATGAACCGTGCTGTGGAAGCATAAATTAAATAAACGCTTTCTTCCTCAAGTGGCTTTGCTCATGGTGTTTCATCACAGCAACAGCAGCCTTAACTAAGACAGTTAATCTTGACCTGTTCTTTTCTAGTAATGTCCAACTGCTCTCTACATTTATTGAGAAGAGACTCATTGACAAAAAAAATGGTGTCCTAACTTATCTTAGGTCCTATAAATAACCCAAGAATAACTGCTATGGAGATAATAAATAATTCATTCCTTGTAGATCTCCTCACTAACCCACAAGTTTGGGCTACTGACATGACAAAAGGGCAATCACAACCACCCAATTGTAATAAAAAATGGAAACTCTTGTGTTTTTCCTAACCATACATAATATTTTTGAACTTTATCCCATAATCAGTAAATTGCTTTGTGTTGGGCTGTTAAACTTCTGTCAATATCTTGTAATAAATAACTTTATGCCTATTATAATCTTAGTAGCAATGCTATTAGGCTTTAGATATTATATAGTTGAATGCCCTCTTAATTTAATTGCTTCTCTTTCATAATCAATCAACCCCAGCTTGTTGTAAAGCATTCTTTTTCCATAAATATGGGTCTGTTCAATTGTTCCCCCAGCTTGAGTGAAGACATAAACAGTTTTTTTTGTTTTTGTTTTTGTTTTTTTGAGACCAGGTTTCCCTGTAGCTTTGGAGCCTATCCTGGAACTAGCTCTTGTAGACCAGGCTGGCCCCAAAGTCACAGAGATCTGCCTGCTTCCTAAAGGCATGCGCCAACATGGCCCAGCTGACATAGACTTTTCTATGAACCAATTAGTCAAAAATAGCCAGATAGACCCAATTCCCATCACCTAAGTGATTTTATGGACTCAGATCTTGAGTAGAGATTGCTAGAAAGCTGATCAGTTATTAAGAGGCATAAGGGTCATGTAGGATGGGGCTTGTATCTCATAATTTGAAGCCTGAAAAATAGGAAATAAGACTAGAATTTTGATGGCTGGTAAAAAGAAAGAGGTCTGATCCATATCTCTTTCCTGGAGTGGAGATATGTCATTCAAAAGTGCTTAAAAGATTATACTACTACTATGTAACAGCAGGCTTTCTTGTCAGAAACAAAGTCATACTATTATCCTCTCCTCTAAGAGTTAATTCAAGTGGGATTTCCTGTTACCTAAACCCCCTCCCATCCTGAAAATCCATCTATCCTGAAGACTTTAAGAAATAGTACATAGATGTGGAGATGACTCAGTTGGTAGGTAAAGTGCCTGCCATATTAAACCAGACACACTGAACCCAACTAAAGAGGAAGGAGAGAATAGCCTTGAACACATCAGCACAGGAGACAGCTTCCTAAACACATATAGGCACTAAGATTGACAATTAATATATGTGACTTTATGAAATTGATAAGCTTCTATACGGCAAAGTAAACCCTCAATAGGACAAAATAGCAACCTACAGAATGGGAAAAGAGGCCTAATATCTATTTATCTATATCTATATATCTGTGTGTGTGTGTGTGTGAATAAAATACATAAAGAACTCAAGAAACTAGACATCAACAAACCAAACAATCCAATTAAAAAGTGGGATACAGATCTAAACAGAACACTCAAAAGAAGATACTCAAATGACTAAGAAACACTTAAAGAAATGTTCAACATCCTTAGCCATTGGGGAAGTGTAAATCAAAACTACTTGAGATTCCATTTTACACTTATCAGAATGACTACAATCAGTAACACAAGCAACAACTTGCTGATGGGAATGCAAACTTGTATGGAAATCGATATGGTGGTTCCTCAGAAAATTAGGAATCAATTTACCACTGCACCCAGCTATACAACTTGTATGCAAATACTCAAAGGACACTCCATCCTACCACCAGGACACTTGTGCAACTATGTTCATAGTGACTTTATTCATAATAGCCAGAAACGGGAAACAACCCAGATGTCCCTCAACCAAAGAGCAGATATTTAAGATGTGGTACATTTACAAAATGGGGTATTTACTCAGCTTTTAAGAAGATGCATCATGATATTTGCAGGTGAATGGATGAAACTAGAGAAACATCATCCTGAATGAGGTAACACAGACCCAGAAAGACAAATATTGTTTGTACTCACTTATAAGTGGATATTAACTATTAAGTAAAAGATAACTGTGCTACAACCCACAGAATCAGAGAGGCTAAGTAACAAGGAGTGCTCTAGGGAGGAAGGCTTTCTCTGGGGATGGGAAATATAACAAATATTGTGGGTTGACTGGCCATGGGTGGGAATGGGAACAGAGGAATCAGGTTGGGAAGGATGGGATGGAAGGAGGCAGTGCTAGGAAAGACAACTGGAATGGAGGCATTTAGAGCATAGAAACCTAGTGCAGTGGTAACCTCCTGGGACCTATGAGGATGAGTATATCAAAGACTCCTATTAAAGGAGGATTTGGAGCCTGAGCTGTGTTCTGTAACCAGGCAAGGCTCCCAGTGGTGGGACTGGGACAGCAACCCACCTACAAAGTCTTCAACGCATACCTGTACTGCATACAAATCGTGCTGGGGCAGTGGTAGCTCAGCCTGTAGCAGTGGCCAACCAAAGACTGGTATAACTTGAGGCCCAAGCTGCGAGAGGGAGTCCATGCCCAACACTACCCGATTGCCCAGGAACCAGAAGCTGAATGGCTCAGAAACCTACAACAGAACCAAATGCAACTAACAAAAATTCAATGAAATAGTTCCCAATAATATTCTGCTATAGTTATAGATTGGTGCCTACCCTAGTCGACATCAGAGAGGCTTCATCCAGCAACTCATGGAAGCAGATGCAGAGACCTACAAGCCAAACAATAGGCAGAGAGAGACAGCCCAAATTGGAGATCTCCATTGGGTCCCTCCTCTTGGAGCTTGGGGATCCTTGAGGGAGGATTGTAACAGCCAGATTAGTTGAAAACACCAGGAAAACATGGTCCAAAGAATCAACTAAGCAGGGCTCATAGGGGCTCACAGAGACTGAAATGCTGGTCAGGGAACCTGTGTGGTCTATGCTAGGTCCTCGGCATACTATAGTTGTTTAGCTTTGAGTTTTGTGGGACTCCTAACAGTGTGAATAGAAGTGTCTGACTCATTTGCCTGCTCGTGGGACCCTTTTCCTTCTGTTGGGTTGCCTCACCAGCCTTGATATGAGGCTCTGTGTCTACTCTTATTGCATCTTGTTCTGCTGTGTTTGCTTGATATCCCTGGGAGGCCTGCTCTTTCCTGAGTGAAAACAGAAGAGGAGTGGGTGGGAGAGCACTGGGAGGAGTGGGGGAAGGGAGCGTGTGACTGGGATGTGTTCTATGAGAGAATTTAAAAAGAGAAATAGTACAGAGCTGGGGAGATGACTCATTTGGTGAAGTGCTTGCCATATTAGGTGTAAGGACCTCAGTTTGAATCTCCAGAGCTCACAAAATGGCTAAGCAAGGTGTGCACACTATATCCTCAGCTGTGGTGAGATGTGTGCACACTATATCCTCGGCTGTGGTGAGATGGTGTGTACACTATATCCTCAGCTGTGGTGAGATGTGTGCACACTATATCCTCAGCTGTGGTGAGATGTGTGCACACTATATCCTCAGCTGTGGTGAGATGTGTGCACACTATATCCTCAGCTGTGGTGAGATGGTGTGCACACACTATATCCTCAGCTGTGGTGAGATGCTGTGCACACTATATCCTCAGCTGTGGTGAGATGTGTGTACACTATATCCTCAGCTGTGGTGAGATGTGTGCACACTATATCCTCAGCTGTGGTAAGATGGTGTGCACACACTATATCCTCAGCTGTGGTGAGATGTGTGCACACTATATCCTCAGCTGTGGTGAGA